>CAUHTR010001034.1:0-92523 GCA_959609185.1 Schmidtea polychroa | reverse complement strand
TACTTTTAGAATTGATCTGTTTTTATTTTCAATTTCCTTTATCTTTATTTGTTTCCAAACTATGTATATAATCATATCATTAAATTCTAGCTGAGCTCAATATTTCTGAAGTGCCTGACGATATCTTTAAGAATTCAGTGAACGTTAAACGATTGTCTTTCATTCATCTAACCAACCTCAAGAAAGTATCTCCGTTCTCTCTTAGGAATTGCTATCAAGTAGAAGAAATAAATCTTGGGGGTTTGAACATATCAACTGCTGCCATTCATGTATTTTTACTTGTCGTTCATAAAACCTTAAAGGTTTTAACATGGAATAACAATTTTAAAAGGCTCAAATTCAGTTCAGATTACTTTAAGTTCTTCCAGTTTGATGAATTGAGGTTGATGCGTAACCACATTGACAATTCAGAATTTTTCGAAAATCTTAAAGCTGACGAAATTCATTTAGATTTCAACGAAATAGGAATTAATTTCGACTGGAAAAATTACAAACATCTAGTTAGCGACACCAAAGCGCTCAGTATTGGTCACAATCTTATTCAAGGTGTTTTCCCATTGGTCCATAACGGATTTTATGCGAATATTGAAAAGCTATTTATCAACAACAATCAAATCATTGGATTTCATAAAATGTTTCCGTATATCTTTCAAAATCTGTCTTATTTAGATGCAAGTTCAAATAGAATAGTAAAACTGTCGGAATCCATGAAATACGTTCTGAAATTTAGAAAAATTAGCTTTTCAAATAATCCTTTGTTTTGTGGATGTGAACTGAACTGGCTAAGGAACTCGAACCCAAAAATCAAAATCAAATGTTCCAAAGTAATTCAAGTTAATGATCAGTCAGATATTGTGGTGGTAGAAAATTATCAAGACCCCGACTACCATAAATCTCCTTGTTACCCACCAAAAACATATTTAGAAATCGAAAACTACAAAACGATTTCGAAAATTTCAATTTCAGTAAGTCAAATTAAAATTCGATTCATTATCATAAAATTTTACATGTTAAACAAGTAAATGATAATATAAACCTTTTACTGCAGAGTATTTATTCAATAAAATGAAATAATTTTTGATTATAAAAATAATCGTTATCAATGCTTTTTTATGTTATCAATTATAAAATAGATTTTATTTTTGATGATTGTAAGGGTTTAACTCGTCTGCCACCGGGGACGCATTGATAGTTTGCAAGAATTAAAAATACAGTAAATGTGTTTAAATGTGAAAAAGATTTCAAAGATTAAAACTGAAAACGATAGAGATTTGAAAATATTCGATCTATTAAAAATACAAAATCGCAACTGAATAATCTTGAAGATTTTATAAGAAAACAATTTAAAAAATAAAACTTAACCCTTTCATGCCAAAATTTTTTATTTTGGGATTTTTAACATTTTTCTTTTAAATTCTTATGTATTAATATCTAATATATAAAGATGAAAGTTTGTTTGTTTGTTACCTATAGAATTTCCCACCGTTGGACCTAGGGTGCTGAAATTTTGCATGCGATCCTCATTTGACTCGGGACAGAGTCACCTTGATTTATTACAGTAGATACCCCAAGGAGGTGAAATTGGCAACAATGTTACAAATGAAAGTTGTAGATCATGTTAGGTTTATAAAATAGGATTATTTCAATTTTTCATTTGACCCATTTTTTACCACCTGGGTGCCGTTTTAAGTTTTACATTTAAATAGATATAAGTGATATATAAATTACATGTACTTTTTTTAATTAAATTTTTATGTATTTTTTAAATTATTTCTTTTAGATGAATGAATTGAAATAAATTTCTTTATATTGAATCTGTTTACTATTTTTTAAAGACTCAAAAAGCGCTAGCAATCGACTTCTCAAAAAATTCCTCAAATTATTTAATTTAGGCCGTCAGAACTATAGGTCGCTTTATCTGAGATTTAACCCTTGCGTCGCTTCTGCTTGTAAATTCTTATCACTTGAATTCCATATCGTCATCGGCATCGGTCACTTTAAAAATTACAATCGTCATAATCATTACTAGTGGATCTATAGTCTTAACATTGGAAAAGAAATCGAATAGGACAAAATTCTACATGTATCATATCAGTCCGAGGCAGGAATTTATGCTTAAACTATCTAATTCACTCATCGTTCTCAAATATTTTGTCCTACTTGGACCCGAACTGAAGCTTTGACCGCTGGTACAACTCAGATATTTAAATGGATCAGCAAAAAGTGCTCACCATAGGACAGACACATCTTTGGTGAGCTATTACATAGTGTCAAATGTTAAGACAGTAGTATAGTCCTCAGGGGATAGAGAAGAAGGCTTTTTAAGCTCGATGCCACTTTTCGACTGTTCCCTTCCAATTTGTCCTTCTCTCAAAACCTTGGGAATGCCTCAGATTTATTATCAGTTCATGAATAATATAAAATAACTAATTCTTACTGAATGATTTCCAGTATAGATAATCAAATTCGTTTCATTGCTTTAAGCGGTTTTCCTTAGGATGATCTGATTATCAAACAAAGGATTATTTATATCAGTGAAAATTTGAACGAGTATAATCTGAAATAATGATTGAAACTAATATGTTGAGTTTTTATTTTGATCAAAGGACGCGTGAAGTTAGATATGCATTTTTATCTTGCCGAATTATAATTACAACTCAATAATAAATAAATCATTTAAAAAGTAAATGACAAAATAAGCCTTTGCCTGTAAAGTTTTCTCACTTAATAAATATATTGCAACGAAGACTTATGTTGTCCTTTGCTGGTTTTAAATTGGATTTTACTGAAATTTTCCACTAAGCTATAGCCCACTTAATCTTGAGGTAAATATGTTACTTATTATTTTGTAACTTAATTTTATGTATAACAATACTCTCAAATTATTATTTTTATTTAGAAAATAACCTTCGATCTGTACCCCTGTGAGTTTATTCAGTTAAGATGCATAACTGTAGGAGATCCATTACCGACTTTAGAATTTATGAATTTTAATGAAGCAGCATTTGTCAAATCTCCATTAAATTTCAACGACGAAATAACAATTGCAACCTCCCGTAAAACTATCAGACATTCGCAATTATCAGACAATTCCAATCATAATCAACTTCATTGTATTGGAACCAACCCGTACGGAAACTCTACAATTCGACTCCAACTGAACAAAATGTATGGTAAACGTAAGTCTAAAAAATCCATTGAAGGTATAAAAAAATCACAATTCTGCCATGAAAGAACTTCAAGGTTGAGTTCAAATAACTTGAAATCAACATTCTTACTTTTTCTTCCGATCTTGATAAATTTTATTATTTAAAATGTCCAAATTTTGTAATAAATTTTCTTGATGTTTTTAATTTGATTTAGATTATACGAATTTGCTATATAACCATTTAATCAGTGGTTATATTTTTAACATTTATTTTCTTGACAAAAACTGATATTTTAAACATTTTTTTAAATAAACCAATAAAAAAATTCAAACACGTCATAAATTCAAATATACAGAGCAAGAAGTATAACACGAAAAAACATAAATTTTTAATATCTTAAAATGAAATAATTAATATCAAATTGCAATTAAGAAAGTAAAAATTAATTAAAAAAATAAAATTACAAATTGTTTCATCTTGTGATAGACAAACAAAATCGCAATTTCACACATGCAAAATATAAACAAACATTAAAAATATTTATATATACAATTTCATTTTTCTGGCTATAGGTAAATAAAAACAAAATATTAATTTATTATCTAAAAAATGAAGAAAATTGAAAATGAAAATAAATCAATGGTGAAAATTAGATAAAATATTTTACTTAAGCTGAAGAATATTAATTGTAAAATTAAATATTCAATTAATAACATATAATTCTCCAGTGAAAACCGCTACAGATTGTAGATAGAAATGGAAAATATTTTATTTATTTCAAGTTAGATAAATGTTGAATTATGAAATGTAATTCAATTCATATCAATTTGACGGATGTATGAAAAAATGGAAATAATAAAAAAATTATGAATAAATAAAATTCATTTTTTATTGGAATTTAAAATAAAAAAGTATATTTATTGAATTTATTAGAAAGAGAGCTTGAAGACTATAATCAGTAATATATCGATTTTTTTTGGTACTCACGAATTTTCGGCACTGCCTTTTTCAAGTGAATTTTCCAAATGAATTTTCAAGTGAAAATTAACTTGAAAAAAAGCAGTGCCGAAAATTCGTGAGTATCATAAACATCGATATATTACTGGTTTATAGTCTTCAAGCTCTATTTTTTTTAAATAAATTCAATGGAAAAAATAATAAGTGGTGAAATTGGAAAAAAAGTTATTATAAATATATATATAATTGATGTAGCACATTTCTTACAAATCGATATACTTTTGCTGTGCCTCTCCCACGCATATATTTCGTGCGTTTAAAAGAAATAGAATTTGTTTTGTCTTTATTGTAGAATCCAATTAATTCTAACCATCACTAATTATCCTGGAACCGGATAATATCCTCTGTCATATTAGACCCAGTAACGTCTAGCGCATTTCCATCCTCATCAAATTCCCCGATATTTCCTGTCTCTCGAAACAAGGATACCATACACAACTCCCTAAAATATTTACATTTATTCACTATAGTATTTCTATTTATACATAAACATTGCTTCATATGACAGAATAGTAGGTATAATATAAAATTTAAGATTTCTTTTTGACATTAAAGGGTAGCATTTCAAATATTTTATGGCACTTTATAATAGGATTTTGCCGCACTTTTTTGTTATAAAAAACTGTTACCTTTTCCAAATATGAAATTTCTGTAATAATTATCATTATAATAAACTTAACAATGAAAATGCCTGAAAATATCTAAATGTGGTGGAAACACAAAAAATTTTAAAAATAAAAATAATATCCAAATAATAACGAGTGCAAGTCTCACACGAAAAATAATACAAAAATCGAAAAAAGAAATAAAAGATTAAAAAATATAAATAAAATTTTATTACAACAATTACAAAAATATAATAGAAAAAAGAAAAAATGTAATTAAAATGAATAAAATAGACAAAAAATAAGAAAATGACAATTAAAATCCGGGAAATTCAATATAGAGTCAGAAAAATTAAATAATTAAGAAATTTAAGGAAATGAATTGAATTAAAATTAATAATAAATCGCCTAAAAATTGATAAAATTCGAATAATAAATAAAATGATTAAAAATATTTGAATTTGTTTTAATGGCTGAATTCACGCAGATGAACTCGCACACACAAAATCAAGAATAAATATTAACGATGTTTTTAACAATTTCAATGCGTTTTTGCCAAGTATTATATGTCCTTAACCCTTAACTTTGTATTGAAATTATTAAGTGAATACGATTTGTTTTATGTTTTCCTAATTCGAAGCTTTTGTAATGATGTATGATTAATTAACAATTACTTGAAAGTAATAGCGATGTTTTCATTCTAGTTTTGTTTTAATTTTTACAATTATGCATAGAAATCATTTTCTCATCCCACGAGCAAGTCAATAAAATCACTACATACTCGACCATAGTGAAGTCTAGATAGATAATCTGTCGACTCTTGTGCCTATGGTACCTAGGTATAATGGATGGCAAAACGTTCTAACGCCTTGATTAAGTCCTCATGTTGAATTCCGCTCGTTCCAAATCTCACACTTGCAAAATAAGTGGCGTAGGTTTGTGGCATTTCATGAGAAGTTTAATTTATACAAGAAAGTTTAATAACGTGTAAAGCCTTTAAATTTGATCGTGATATCACCGTTCTTGCGTATCCTCCAATAAAAACAAAAGGAAAGTGTGAAATTCAAATGGGCGCGTTTCTATAAAATCGAAAAACAAAAGAGCGAATTGTTATAAAATTCTTCCTTTAAACATCTTAAACATTTAAATTCGGATTATGCGCAATTCCTCACACGTAGTCCTATTTTCTTGTAAGTTTTCTTGTATATTTTCTCTCTCCTGGGACATAGCCATAAAAAACTAGTAAATTACAACCCCTGTTACTTACTATGTATTCTAAAACCATCGCTTAAATTTTTTTCAAGATAAATAATAAATAAATTTTCATACAAATTTTAAAATTTTCCTTCCTATAATTATACTTTTTCATCTTTTAATTAATTCAAATGAAAAATTTTAATTTAGTCAATATTTGCCATATACATTTTTGAAATGCATATTCTTTTGAAATCTTTTCAATATTCACTACTCGAATCTTACTCAGTAATTATAATCATTAATATAATATTAATTATAATATTAATTAAATTCGCTCTTTTATTGTTTGTTTTACTAATACGCACTTTTGAATTTCATCCTTTTGATTGTCGCCTTTTTCTTTTCGCCCTTGTAATATAATTAACAGTAATATAAATTCCAATGTAAGAGTTTGTATTAAATCGTTTGATCAAATCTAAATCTTCGACAGCCTGGTACTGAGTCAGCGAGTCAGAGGTATGATAAACAGACTTAAGACAGATGAGGCTTAATCAGTATATAATTAGGCCATGTAGTTCATCACGCACAACAGGGATATTAAAATCAACAACATTGGACCCTGCAAATTACCGGTAATATGTATAACCGGCCCGTGGAATTAAATTTTCAGTGAATAAACTAAAACCTTCTATTAAGCATATTTCATACACTTCTAGTACATCATACCTATCAGCGATCATAAATACGACAATCGGACCATAACCAAAACCGTAAATTCCTATGCAACCCCTAACAGCAACCTTTCACTTCTTGCCTATCATATATTATTTAAATTACAATAATGAAACCTAAGGAGATAGATGATATTGTTGAATAAGATTGATGTTGTTGAAACACGTTTAAAATCTAGCACAACATTTATAAAATGGGTAATAAGAGCGGATCCGTGCGCAAAATTACCAAAGGTAACATTAAATAGCATCAAGCAATGAGGACCATACTTAATTGATCAAGGTGGAACAGTAATCTAAGAAATGGAAAGATAATCAAAAGTGACGTAAGACCTCTATCCGGAAGTCCTGAACCCGAAAATGAAAAGGCAAAGAGTAATTCTACTATTACAGCTCACTTGCTCATTGTGCACATTAACAACATAGTTTTTAACATGGGAATACGGATTGTCAAAAGTAAAAAAATCATGAAAGCGATTAGAGAAGAGTCGATGTCAGAGCGATAAGCAACCCTAGAACATTTAGATGACACACCCCGTAAGCGTCAACAGTAAAGTACAGTTTAGTTTCATTATTATAAATTTCATTTTGTTCAATTTCGACAATATGTAATTGAGGATTAATATTTGTAGAAATATCAACTAACTTTGACGTTCAAATATAAATCTAAAATATCATTTTTGTGTCTTTATCATTATTAAACGATTCTGGTGAGCAAAACATCGTCGTAAAAATATCTTTATTTTAACACGAAGAATCCAATAGAAGTTAACCTTGTTATCCGAATATTTCACAAAATTAATGAATTAAATAATTCAAATGAGCAAGATATCGCCTATTTGTCATATTTATTGAAGCTACAAAAAATGCTTTTTTATTTTGTTTGAGACTTAATTGCCTAATTAAAACCAAGGGTAACTTTTAAAATATTTTCAGAAGAGTTGAGATCATTTTAGTTTTTAGGAGCCTGATTTTCTTACTTAGGTAAAGCTATAATGAATAAATCTTTTCCAAATACTGGATGTTAATATGACAATACATTATTTTGGTAAGCAAGTCAACTGCGAAATCGTTTTGATTGCTCTTCAATTAATATATATTTTATCATTCGATTTTTTCAATTCCTTCGACGATAAATCCAATAAAAATCCCATTTCTGGCATCAATTTGCTTGTAAATTATGTATTGTTTTTGTCAGTGATTGGATTTCGTAAAATTTATAACAATAGTTTTCACGAATAGGGACCATAATTCAAACGAAAATTCGTGAACCCATGAGGATTCAGGACAATCATGGTTCACCATAAGTTCGCCCACCTTTTATCTGGCATTTAACCTTTGTTTATACAACTGACATCAAATGTTTTTATTTAGAAGTTGTACTGGATACATTAGAAGGGTGTACTTAACGTTTTTTTGTAACCCACTAACAGTCAAAAGCTCCATGAGACCCATCTGTTGGTATAAATGAATGTTTTGTGATTACAAATATTTTTCGGTAATCTTCTCAAATACATGCGAAAGTCAAGGAAATAATTTCTAATTACCAAAATGAAGGTGCGCACGTAGAATCAATACACAGGCAGAAATATGAGAAGTAAAAAGAAAATCAAAAGTAAATATTATTGAAACTTAATTTTAAAATATAAATTTTGAGGCTGAGCTGGCTATTCTATTGTATCATATTGAACGCGACCATGGCGATGATTTCAGACTGATGGACGTTTTCCTAAATGAATGTGATGGATTTTTTGAATAACGGAAATTACAATAAAAATTAAACTTAAATTATCATAAGCCTAAACTTATTAAGAGTTCAAAGTTCGGTAATAACCATCTAATAACAACAATTTAACAAGTCTAATGTTTATTAAATTGAATTATAAAAACTGTTAATTCTCAATGAATATTCAAACAACTTGGATACTGCCTTATATATATTGAAAGTAATTAATTCTAATATTTAATTGAAATTATGAATTCGTTATGATACAAACACATTTCGTCTTCATTGGAAATTTAACCTAAAATTTCAAATTATAAAGATTAAATTACCCATTATGACCATGTATTTATTTCATGATATTTATTTCAGCTACTTACATATGAATAAATTTAAATGAAATAAGGTGCTGTTATTTAATATTAAATTCCTTTATTTTTGTCCATCGTTGAACTGTTTTGTTTTCTTTAAGCATTTCATTATGACCAGAGATCAAAAATGTTTTGGCTCTGTGTAACACAAGATTTTATCTACAATCTATTTTGAAAATAAATGAAATGCTGTAAATATCAATATTTTAGGAATTGATAAAATAGTATGTGAAAATAAGGAAATATAATTAAATTATAATTTTAAGTAACTAATAGTTGGAATATGTTTTATAAATTGTCTAAGTTATTCTTAATCCAAAAAATCATATGATAAAATATTAAGAATAATTTTAATTAATGTGGGATTTTGTTTAACTAACCCATAAAAATTACTAATTAGTTAAAAACTTCAATATTTGATTAATATTATTGTTTTTTTCAATTTTAATGAGTACGATAAATGTGATAGTGAAGACTCTGGATGGAAGGAACCATGATTTTTCTGTTCCAGATAATGTAAAAATTAGTTTAAAGTACTATCTAAGTAATATATTTTTAGATTAATGTTCTGCAATTTAAAGCCATTATTCATCATAAAATGGTAGTTTTTTAAGAAATTTTTATTTTAATTAAAAATACCTACAGGATATTGCTGTTGAGAGACAGAGATTGTTGTTCCAGGGTCGCGTGTTGCAAGACGATAACCTTTTGTCCTCATATAGTAAATTTTTATTTAATGTCACTTTTTTATTGAAATAGATGTCGCTGGAAATGTGATGCATTTGGTAACAAGACCTCCGCCAAATCAAAATAGACCAGCTCCAGATACAACTACTACTGAAAGAGAAGAAAATTCTGATATTAATCGAGACCAAATTAGAAATATTCTGAGTGATGTTTTTGGTAACATTGCCGAATTAAGTAATCCTATGGGGTAACTGTTGATTGTATTTTTTTATTATTATTAAGTTATTTATCAGGGTTTCTGTTAATAATGAAGGCAATAGAGTAGATATTACTGTAAATATGCCAAGTTCTAATAGATTAAGTCTTGCAAGATTGCGTCAGAATTATATCCACAGACTAATGTCACAAGCCAGAGAATTGCTTGATAATCTTAGAGATCCAAGTTTACCGGCGCCTCGCCCAGATCGGGAGAGACTATACCAAGCAAATGCATATGATTTAGGGGTAAATGAAGAAAGAATAACTGAAGTGTCGGCTCAGCCTTTGCCAATCCATAATTTAGCCGACATGGTACATAGCGTCCGAGATATGTGGCGAGATGCAGAACCGCAATTGGAATTATGGGAAAATGTATTGCGACGACAAAATCTGCCGGACAGTATAGCAAATTATGATCGGGAAATGCAACGGATGCATGATTCAGCTAGTCGATATATACATCTTTTCTCTCACATGTTGCACATAATGAGTGATTATTTGGTGGAATTCCAATACAATGCAAACACGAGAGTAATGCCAGTTCACAGAAATGCCAACGAGACCGCCACACCAACAAATGAAGCTGCTACAAGCACCTCAATCGATGAAAACATCACTCCATTAACTGGAGCATTCGGCGAAAGCGGGTTACCTCAATCAGAAGGATCGACCGAGGGCAATGCTTCAACCGCTAATAATACATCTGACACAAATCTTGACAGTAATGATCGCAGTCGATATCTGTACGTTTTCTCGGAAATGCCAGCCCAATTGTTTCAAGTGAGATTGGATGTCGATTCTACTATTCAGATGCCAGTTACGAGTGGTCAGACGCATGTGTTTGCAACGAGAACTACTGAGTGGGTAACCTTGCTGGCGTGTTACATATTATTGATTCTGTTGTAGGCGTGCATCCCAACCGGCTTCCGACCCAGTCACCACGAGCACCGTGCCGAGCCAGCCAACCCCGACCACCGAAACACCGGCCGGAACTGCTCGAATTCGTCGTCAAGCGGTACCGCCACAATTCCCTGGACAGGCTACCATGGAGAATCTGTTTCGGTCAACATTGCATGACTCATTTGTCCATTCAACCGCAACTAACTCTATGCCTGGTCAATCGAGTGGGGCGGCACGGATCAATGGCGCAAATCCTCGCACGACTATCAGAAATGGATCGCCATTGATTGAGAATGTCGATCCATATGTCAGGTGTCAATCGAGACATTTCCAGAATCCTTCGAATCTCAGGACTGGCGCGGTTATATCGACATTTGGTGGCATTCGGGTGAGACAATTGATAATGGATTCATTTTAATTATCGGTTGATATAGTTTAGAGATAGCTCTAGAAGTCGTCCGCGTCCCACTGAGTCACCAGTGGTGACTACCACCACCACGGCACCATCTACAACTGCTAACACGACCACTAATGTGACCGATGCCAGGGAAGGCGATCCGGTCCGCACATTCATTGGCGGATTGATCAATTCAATATTCTCATCATCCGGAGACACGATGCAAGCCACTCCGAGCACCACTAATGATAACGGTAACTTTTTATATTATATTGCAGTAAATAAATTTCATATCCATGGAATTAATGCTGATTGGAAATATTTATTGATTTTCCCATGTGGTTTATGTATATTCCCGTATATACATTTAATGCGGATAATACAATGTGATTTCAAATATTCTATTAGCAACTCTGACTTAGAATGATTCATATTGTTTTATTTGGTGGGAATAGGGCGACCTGGTTACGGGACAGCAAGTATATTCTGTCCGACCTTTTCATTTACCAATATGGCCTTGCAAAATTGACTTTTACATATAATTATACAAACCTAACCGGTTCCAATGAGCATATTTTGTCGCATTGCATACCTGCTACGCCTGCTCTCAGAGGCCTATTTCTGCATTTGCCATTGGAAAATTAATAAGGTAATCACCTCATTGTTTTATGACAGGTATTTAGTCTCTGATAATCTGATTGAGAATGTTACCTTATATCATATGTTCTACTGCCCAATGTCATCCTTATATCATATGCTCCACTGGCCCAATGTTACCTTATATCATATGCTCCACTAGCCCAATGTTACCTTTTATCATATGTTCTACTGCCCAATGTTACCTTATATCATATGCTCCACTAGCCCAATGTTACCTTTTATCATATGTTCTACTGCCCAATGTTACCTTATATCATATGCTCCACTAGCCCAATATTACATATCATATGCTCTACTGGCCCAATGTTACCTTATATCATATGCTCCACTAGCCCAATGTTACCTTATATCATATGTTCTACTAGCCCAATGTTAACTTATATTTTATGCTCCACTGTCCCAATGTTATCTTATATCATATGCTCCACTGGCCCAATGTTACCTTATATCATATGCTCCACTGGCCCAATGTTACCTTATATCATATGCTCCACTAGCCCAATGTTACCTTATATCATATGCTCCACTGTCCCAATGTTATCTTATATCATATGCTCCACTAGCCCAATGTTATCTTATATCATATGCTCCACTAGCCCAATGTTACCTTATATCATATGTTCTACTAGCCCAATGTCAACTTATATTTTATGCTCCACTGTCCCAATGTTATCTTATATCATATGCTCCACTGGCCCAATATTACATATCATATGCTCTACTGGCCCAATGTTACCTTATATCATATGCTCCACTGTCCCAATGTTATCTTATATCATATGCTCCACTAGCCCAATGTTACCTTATATCATATGTTCTACTAGCCCAATGTCAACTTATATTTTATGCTCCACTGTCCCAATGTTATCTTATATCATATGCTCCACTGGCCCAATATTACATATCATATGCTCTACTGGCCCAATGTTACCTTATATCATATGCTCCACTAGCCCAATGTTACCTTTTATCATATGTTCTACTAGCCCAATGTTACCTTATATCATATGTTCTACTAGCCCAATGTTAACTTATATTTTATGCTCCACTGTCCCAATGTTATCTTATATCCTATGCTCCACTACCCCAATTTAATATAAATGGCAGCCAATCGGTTGATAACGAGAATGAGATATTACTGTAAATCCGACTGGTATAAATATGATTTTGCCATTTATCCAAAGAAATTCGACTCTCCCCAATTTCACTCCTTTTTTATAATTTATCTAGCTAATTTCATTTTCTCCTTATTTAGCCTCCTCTCAAACTTCGTCACGATCTGCTGCTACCAATCCTCCTATTATTATTCCTTCGCTTCCTCAAAACGACCTAACAAGATTGTTACAATCGTTTACCAGTACTGGGACAATCAATCTTGACATGCCTCTCGGTCAGTTATTTCCAGGTAATATTGACAATAACCATTCAGACCAAATATCAACATCTGTTTATCACCGAATAGATATATTCAGTAACCACGACAATGACACCGTGAACAATATTACCAATCAGATCATTCAGTTGGTTGTCAACCGGTTGACCATGATCGATATCACTCAAATCATTCATGGAGTCTACCACCCATTGAATGTGTTGCGGATTCCATTGCAGGATTTGCTGATGGCACACCAGTTACAATGTAACGGATCGAGAGAGCGGATGCTGGATAATGTTGTCATGGATTTGGAATCCTTCAACCGGGTCTACATGACGATATTTGACAGATTGAGAACCGATGAACAAGTCGATGGTCTGAGCGAGGATGCTAGAGGGAATTTCAATGAAAATATCGATATACACCAAACGATAAATAATCTCAATCGAGTACTGCTTATATTATTTTATATGGTCTAATTGATTGTTGTTGTAGCACCACGCACGAGTTGTTGTCGACATGATTCTTAGGAGCCCAACTGATATTGGTTTCGGCCAGTTACTAATGAACAGCATGTTTTCCCATCACAACGAGACTTTGGCATTATTAGATATAATATGCAATGATAATGACGAGCTGCGGCAATATATGGTCCGAGCGTTTATTGATTCGCTCATGTCATCAACTGGTGAGCATTTATTATTATATTATAATAATTATTTTTAATTTCATTATTATAATTTATTCAATAATAATAAAGTATAAATAAAATAATAATAAAAATAATGGTAAAATTAATATCAATAAATAAAAATAATAATAATTGTAAAATTAATATTATTAAATATTATTAAAATATAAATAAAAAATAATAAAATAATAAAAATAATAATAAAATTAATGAAATAAATAAAATAATAATTGTATAATTAATATTTATAAATAATAAATGAAATAATATTAATGTTAATTATAAAATAATGATAAATAATAATAATTGTAAAATTAATAATATTAAATATTATTAAAATATAAATAAATAATAATAATAATAAATAATAATTGTAAAATAATAGTCAATTTAATGAAATAAAAAAAAATTTAAAAAAATAAAATAATAGTATAATTAATAATAATAAAATATAAATAAAAAATAATAATAAACACAATAGTAAAATTAATATTATTAAAATATAAATAAAAAAAAATAATAGTAAAATTAATATTACAAAATAATAATAAATAATTTTAATATTAATTATAATATAATGATAAATAATAATAATTGTAAAATTAATAATATTAAATACTATTAAAATATAAATAAAAAATAATAATAGTAAAATTAATATTACAAAATAATACTAAATAATTTTAATATTAATTATAATATAATGATAAATAATAATAATTGTAATATTAATATTAATAAATAATATTAAAATATAAATGAAAAATAATGGTAAAATTAATGAAAATTAAAAAAAATTAAATTAAAGTAAAATATAAATAAAAAAATAATAAAAATAATAGTAAAATTAATATTAATAAATGAAAATAAAAGAATAAGAAATAATAAAAATATTAATAATAAAAATAATATATATATATATAATTTATCTCATTCAATAAATTTTCATTAAATTAATGAATATTTATCATGTATAATTAAATGATTTGCTTCTCCCGCCATTGCGGTATTCAATATCATTTGATCTATGCATCAGATCCAATCATTCATTATTGAATATATTTCCAGACGATTCAAATGATTATCTATCACAATTTATCAATCAGAGTCGAAATACGTTTGGATTAGATTGGCTTTTTGAGAATGGGAATTCCCGATTGTTTAGACGACCCGAGCAGCTTTCCGAGCTGAGAGAAACGGTTTTGTCTGCCTATGTTGTGTTCTTGAATTTGGAAGCGGATGAAAGCTCATTGAAAGCTCCTGGAAACAATAGTCAAATTGCCGATAATAGCGATCAGATAATGACGAATGTTGATTCGCTAGAAGATGTGAGATTATTTATTATATTAGAATTTATGGGCCCGAAAATGAACTACATAATAGCTTACCTACTATCTACCATCTCTGTTACGTATACTCATATATACTCATAATGAAAATAAATGAACTAATTTATCTATTTAATAATAATTCAGGAATCGATTTATATATTAATATTATTTTTATAATTGATTGCATTATGAAATCGATAAATAATATTAATAATAATTAATTCTTTTCCCCCTATTTGTAATGGAAACGGTAAATCGATTTTTTGTTATCATATTCTTTCGAAATATTATAAGGATAACTGATTTTAGATGGTTGATTCATTGGCTGGTAGCATTATCAAGTCTAACTCAATAACAGATGTTACCAATCCTCTCGATGGTGTCGTAGCGGAATTTATGGATGTCTGTTCTTACCAACAGGATGCTGGGAGTCACACACCAAATGGCAACTCTTGGCAATCAGTCCTTCCACCGGATTGGATAGATATAGTATCTCGTGACTCCAATGTCCCAGTTGACCAGCAAACAATAGGAATCCCGTATAGTGACGCATACGTATCGGGAATGCCTCCTAAACGAAGGAAAATAATTCTCAATCAACGACATCGATCGATTCAACCAGTGCCCGAGCTGATGCACGATTGCATCGATCATGCTATTCGGTCGGCGGGTGTCGTTTCCAATGATTCGCTCGATACCCAGCAGTTCCCATCGAGTCTCACCAATTCCTTCCAGGAACTAGTCTCAGATCACGTGAGAAACAGATTGGTCGAGGAGAGTTTCAATTTTCCAAACGATCGATTTGCGTCTGTTGAACAGAACTTCAATCGGAAGAAGCGTCCAGAGGATGATAAGAACAGCAATTAGGTCGATATTCCTGTTCGATTATGCTTGGAATTTGCATATATACGTCGTTTGAAATACAATTAATTTGTCAGCTTTATTGATTTTTCTTTGGTGATCTTTTACTGTTTTATGTGTGTGTGTGTGTGTGTTTATACCAACTGGCAATTGATAATCATATACACAAAGCACTGCTGAGATACGTTTCCTATAATATAAGAAAAAAATCATTAAACTTACATTATAAACATACATATTTAATTTGACGTTGATGATCTCATTGATAGTGTAATGAGGCATCTTACACGATAGAAATCTAAAAAATGCAAGAAAAATTAAATACTGCACACAAACATCGATCATGCTTTTGATTCCTAGAAATGCACTGCTGAGATATATTTCTATAATAACTTCACCTAAGTCTTTTTTAACACAGTGGATAGGTACCGTGTAAAAAAAACCGTGTAAATTTAAATAAATCGTGTAAAAAAACCGTGTAAATTTAAATAAATCGTGTAAAAAAACCGTGTTAAAAATAATGTAAAAAAATTACTAACAAAGAAAAAAAAAGCATTTTCGTAGATTAGATCCAATAACAGCAGAATTAAGATTTTTTTTTTATTTAATAACAATAGTTTAGAAAAATAAGCATATTCAATGTATATATGTGGTGGGTTACAGGTGGTCAGACATTTCACCCTTTCGTGCTCTTTCCAGTGTAACCCAGAATACAAGCTTGATTTTGCCAATTGACACCCGATGAGCGATCACCGTTGATACTGTGTCAACTGGGTGAGTACTCGCAAAAAGTGAGTGCACTACTTGCACTATAATTGTTAAGCACTCTTTGGGTCCACGGACTATCGGTAGAAGATTTGTGTCCGATTTCATTGGTCCCCTACTGTTATTGTTTTCCCCAAAAACGCCATGCACATCTCATCATTCATCTCCATCATTCAACATACAAGAATTCAACTTTAACTATCTACAATTTTATTTCTATCCACTGGTCCGGTACATGAACTGTCAAGTAGCACTGACTTTCTTGCCTCTTCTTCTAGCCTTTGTTCGGCTAGCCTCAGTCGTTTGAGTCGCTCACGACCATCTCGGCCTAGCCGTTTTCGCTTGGCCTTGGGCTTGGGTGGGTGCATTTCGGCCAGTTCTATAGCCATGGGCCGGATCGCTGCCGTGACATGCTCGTCGATGGCCCGTTGATTCAATTTTGTCTCCATGGCCCGCATCTGTAGTTTTAGGGCTCGTATTTCGGTTTTATCTTGAGTGCTCTGGAGCTGCAGTTGTTCAATCTGCCTCAAGTACTTGTGTGCCACCTCAGGGCGAATCCAAGTCTGCTCCATCTTCCAACAGCGTTCCTTGAACTGATTGACGCTAAGTTGCAGCCGCTCTGCCTGCTGCTGCACCTGCTCCCTGTCCTTCCGGAGTCCTTCGAACAGTTTGTACACTGAATTAAAATATATAATCAACCGACTTTTACCGTATTTTTATCTCCTTATAATTGCCGGTCCCTATGAATCGAAACTCGGGTACCCATATCCAAGGAACTACGCCCATTTGAGTGGAATATAACACTAAAGTCCTACGGGTGAGTATAAATTTCCCGTCGAGCTGATAGTCGAGATGATAACGCCTCGATTAGCATAACTTTCGTAATGTAAATTATTAAAATAATAACATGTAGATTGACATAACGAAACAAAGAAAACAATACGTTTATTAAACAAAGGGTCGTGGCAAATCACTAAAGTCAAAATGAAATGTAAGACCGTCCCCGAGAATCACCGAGATCTCAGTTTCGGGGAGCCTTCTTACGGGGTCGGCCCCGTTTCTTCGCCGGCGTCGGCTCCACGTCCACTTCTTCTATTGGCCGACCGGTTTCGACGGCACGGAGCTGAGCCTCGATCAGACGGAGTTCACATTGAGCTCTAGCGATGGCATCCATGGTGCGGTCTCTGGCCTCGACGAGCCAATTGTTGTCCGGCTCGGTCTTTACCCACACCGGTGCGTTTGTCTCGGGGCCTTCTCGGATCACTCGATTTGTGCAATCCAGGTCCCGTCCCTGGCTCCACCGGTGGATGTGGTGCCAAATGTGCCTGGAGAGGAGGCGCGCATCCGTTGCCTCGGATTGATCAACCTCACTCTGATCACTCAAATTCGACATTCTAAAATTTTCATTATAGGTTACTACCATTTTTATTTAAAATATCACGTTGATCACCAATTTCCATTATTATATTCTCATTATTAATTTTTCCTTTTCTGTTTGTTTAAAATTATTCATTTATGATATTAATTTTCCTTTTCTGTTTGTTTAAAATTATTCATTTAGGATAACCCTTTAAATTGAAAGAGGGTTTTAACAAAAAAAAATTTTGTTTATGTGTCCTTGGCTAATGAAGATTTTCTACCATTAAGATTTCAGGTAATTGAACCGATTCCCTATTATTTACTTTTAGCGTTTTGTTTTCAGCCGATTGTAGTTCAAGAAGATTTATTCGGACACAGCGTCGTAGAAGTTATGCACATATCAACCTTTGGAATATATTACTTTGGTACCGATGGTTAGATAGGAATCTAAACTAACCGGATAAATATGAACTGGACCTTCTGTGTCCTTCATCAACCATAACTGGGAAGATTGGACTTTAGAGAGAAGTTATTGAGTGTAAATTGCACCGGTAAATTTGTATTTCGAATAAATGAAGTTGAAATTTGATTTTATCTTTAACCTTTCGTTCTTACTTTGTAATTGTACTGGTATCGTAATTTATACATGTCAAGTTAAAATGATCCGTATACTATAATATTGATATTGTAACTTATACGTACAAATTTACCACGATTCGGCAACTTGTATTCTGAGTAAAGGAAGTTGGAAGATAATTTTTACCTTTTCATTTTCATGCTACAACCAGGAATTGGGAAATGATTGGGCATAGTTACTATAGAGAATTTTCCTAAATTTTGTAAGTAACATGTATATAACTAATATATTTATCAAATAGTCATAGTCGAGTTATAAACTTTATAAGCAATATATAGATAATATAGTTATAGGTGATTTATAAACTTTATAAGTAATGCATATATAAGAAATGTATTGGTTAGTAATTATTGATGATTTAAAATTTTTATAAGAGATGCATACCTAAGTGATATGTTGACTGATAAGCCTTATAAGTAGTGTATATATATTTATAAATAGTTATAAAAGATTTATAACTTTATAAGTAATGTATACATGAGTAGTCTATTGATTAATAATCATAGATGATTTATAAGCCTTGTAAGTAGGGTACATCTAATTACTATATTTACTAATAGCCATCGATAGACTTTATAGGCAATGTACATGTAATTCATGGATTTATTGATAGATATAAAGGATTGATAAATTTTATAAGTAATATATTTATTCATAGTCATAGAGGATATCTGAGTTTTACAAGCAAGGTATATATAATGATTATATTGATTTGTAAATTTTATAAATAACATATATATATATATATATATATATATATATATATATATATAGTAATATGTTTAGTAGTAATCGTAGATGATCCATGAATTTTGTAAGTAATATATATGTATAATTAATATATTTATCCCTAGACGTAAATGATTTGTAAATTTTATAAGTAATAAATACATAAATAATAGATTTAATAATAATTCTAGAGGGTTGGCAATTTTATGAGTAGTATATCTAAGTAATATTATATAAGGGATATTATAGGGGTTAACTTAGGATGTATAAATGATGTAAATAGGGTCTCTAAGTAATATTAAATAATCGAATATAAATCATAAACAAAAAGAGGGGGTAATTTATAACATTATAATTTATAAGTAAAAATTATATGTATAATGATGGATTTGGTAGTAGTCGTAGATGAACTATACAATTAATATATTTATTAAGGAGTGGTAGGTTTTATAACTGATAGATAAATAATACATTCAAATGATTCCCAATGGTTTGCGATTTTATAAGTAGTATATATTAGTAATATATTAATAATATAGTATTTTACAAGTAATGTATATAGTAATGCATTTATTAATGGTTACTGAGTTTCACAAGCAAGGCATGTAGAGTGATTATACCGATTGGTAAACATTATAAGTAAGAAGTATATACATAGTAACATACTTAGCAGCGGTCGTGGATGATCTATAAGTTTCATAAATAAGGTACATATAATTAATATATTTATTAATAGGTGTGAATTAGCAATACATTTAATACTAATTTTAGGGGGTTGGTGGGTTTATGAGGGATGCAGGATTGTAATTTGTACTTTTATTATAAGTTTTTATAATTTATATTTTTAGGAAATCTAATTAGTATAATTTTATAAGTTTTTATAATTTATATTTTTATGAAAACCAATTAGTGTAATTTTATAGTTATATATCAAATTGTAGGTTTTCTTATATAATTTATAAGTATATAATTTACAATTTATATAATTCATAATTTATATACAATTTACCATTTACAATTTATAATTTACAATTTAAAATTTATATATAATTTACAACTCATATAATTTATAAGTTTACATATCAAATTGTAGGTTTTTTATATATATTTACAAGTTATACTTTTATTATAAGAGTTAGATATCTGTTTGTTTAAATAATTTAGAATTGGCAGATTTTGTGAATTAATTAAAACTTGTTATTATAAATTCTTTGATTAAATATATATTGTTAGTTTGAAGATTTTTGCTGCAAATTTAAAGATGGATCTAAAGATGGATTTAACTGGCGACCACGCCGAAAATCAAAATATCAACGCCATTTCAAAATCGACAAAATCGCTAATGGAATGCCTACCGAAATCATGCCAAGACATGCTCACACTGAACATCAGACGATATGATGGACGAGGTTTAAAAGAAGCCGAAGAATGGATCAGAGATATAGAAGAATGGTTGCTGACAAATGGACAGCGATTGACAAGCACTTTCGATGTGTTATTAGTGGCAGAAGCAAAGACATTGTGGGGAAACGTCAGAGAAACAGAAACAACAGATGTAAAAGCCAAAGCGTGGTTCTTAAATACGTTCACAATTACAAAATCAATAACTGACAAAATCAGAGAATTGGCAGCTATGGAACAGGAAGATGATGAAAGGTTTGCAGCTTTTGAGATACGGCTAAGGAAAGCTTTAGCTGAAGTTATAAATTCAGGACAATCTGAAGAAGATATTGTTCAAGACCTCATCGCAAATAAAGCACGCGATGCGAGATTGAGAGAGATACTATTGACGAAACCAGAAACAAAAATTGAAGAAACTAGATCATTGGCGAAAATATTTGAAAGTAACAAAAATGGAAACCATAAAACAGAATTTATTAAAGCAATCGGTCAAAGAACATACGCTAGCGTGACTGAGGGAGGGAAGATGAGAATTCAAAAGAATACCCAAGATCCCATGCATACATCATCACAAAGAAGACTACCAGAAGACCAATTTAGTCACCACAGATCAAGAAGAGACGAACATCCTATACGCGGACCAATACAATACGAAGGAAATAACCATGGTCGTCGAGAACAATCTCCAAGAGAACAATTCTTGAGAAATGCGAGAATCCCGAATAGCTCAGAAAGGAAGCTGCCAGCAATATCCATGAAGAATATTGCAAGGAGGCTGTACAATGAAAGTAAGGGACTACCACAAGCATCGGTCCCAAAATTAACGGTAGGTGATTGTTTTTGCTGTGGCGAAAGGGGACATAGAAGGTATGAGTGTCCACTGGGAAATAAATGCCTGATATGTGGCAAGGAAGGACACGGGTTCCGAGATTGTTTTTCGTTACGGAAAGATGTTCCACAACGATATCAAAGAATAGCGTGCATAGAAGAAGAAGATTCAAAATCTGAAACAAGAGATTACACCGAGAACAGCCAGGATTTCAGAATGGATCACAGCAATATGGAAGATAGATACAATGTCCCTGAGAAATATACTATATTGAAAGAAGACGGAAAAAACATCAGCGACTCCATGGGTTTCATTTCGTCGGTGGAGTCAAGACAATAAATTGTGAAATAGGAAATGAACGACGAAGAGACGAGGCAGAAGAAGAGATGTACCAGAAGAAAGATGGAAGAAATTGGAGTAAAATAATGTTGAATAATGCCGAAACAGAGATGTTATGGGATTCTGGAGCATCAGTAACAGTTATGACCAAGAATTTGTGGGAGAAAATAGGCAAACCAGAACTTTAACGTAGTATGATATTATTGTGCGGAGTTTTTTCAACTGGAGGTGAAGAAGCAATGGGATACATGACTATACCGGCCACGTGGAATCAGAAGACCAAAATAATCACAGTAGTAGTGGTAAAAGAGATCAAACCCGAATTCATAAGGGGCATTGATACAATGAAAGAGTTTGGAGTAAAGTTAATGAAAATCAATAATATAGAAACGTCATTGATAAACAAAATTTACACTGATGAAGAAAGAATAAATAAAGCACTAGTGGCGATGGCAGGTGAGAATAATAAAGACATTGAAGGAATGATCAGGGAATTCGGCGGAATTTTTATGGCATCGAAATTCGATCTGGGATTTACAAACTTAGTTCGACATGAGATGCGGATAACAGGAGGCCCAATAATGCAACATCCTCGACGTCAACCAATGCACATGGAGAAAAGGATTGAAGAACTGATAAAAGAGTTAAAGAAAGCAAATGTTATTCGGTGTTGCAAGAGTCCTTGGAATGCCCCGTTAGTGATAGTAGGGAAGAAAGATGGATCTATCAGGATGTGTGTAGATTATCGTGGATTAAATTCCATAACAGAAAAAGAGTCATTTCCGATGCCTAACACCAAATTCTTACTAGACTGTCTCGCGAATGCAAAAATATTTTCGTCAATCGATTTAGGTCAGGCGTATTATCAAGTGGAGTTAGCTCCAGAAATTCAAGAGATGACTGCATTCAGTACAAGAGAAGGACAATTTTGCTTCAATAGACTACCATTTGGCTTAGCAACAGCTCCTGCGACATTCCAGAGACTGATGCACACAGTGCTAGAAGGAATGCTATTCAAGGGAGTAGTAGCTTATCTAGATGATATCTTGGTATATGGTAAAAGTCAAAAAGACCACGATGAGCTATTAAGGGAAATATTCAGAAGAATTCAAGTGGCAGGACTGAAGATAAATCCAGAAAAATGCAAATTCAATAAAACAGAATTGTGTTTCCTTGGTCACACAATTAACGAGAAGGGTATCCAGACAAACAGGAAGAAAGTGGAAGAGATCGAGAAAGCAGAAGTACCAAAATGTTCAAAACAATTGAGATCGTTTCTCGGATTAACGAACTACTATAGAAGATTCATCAAAGACTATGCCAAAATCGCCGAACCATTATACGCTGCAACATCTGGATGCGATAAAGATATAAGTTGGACTAAAGAATGCAATGAGAGCTTCCAAACTCTGAAGAGACGGTTGTGCGAAGCACCTATCCTTGATTTTCCAAGAGAAGATAGGACTTTTATCTTAGACACAGACGCTAGTTTTGGAGCCATTGGTGCAGTTTTGAGTCAAATTACAGAAGATGGAGAAGAATCTGCCATAGCTTATGGCTCGAGACATATGTCATCACATGAAAAGGGATACTGTGTAACCAGGAAAGAACTGCTCGCCGTACATGAATACGTCATGCATTTTAGAGAAGATCTGTACGGAAAAAAATTCATAATTCGCACCGACCACAAGGCATTGGTTTTCATGAACACTACAAAAACGCCAATCAGTCCGCAGTTCCAAACATGGTTAGCTAACCTGTCGGAATATGATTTTGAACTAAAATATCGGAAAGGCGAAGAACACTCGAATGCAGATGGACTATCAAGATTAAAAAGTATGGTTTGCACTCAGTGTCAAACAAGACATGAAGAAGCTAAGCAAGGAAAATCAAAGATTAGATATATATATACTATCCAAAGAACAGAAGCTATGGAAAAAGTATGGGAACAACAACAAAAGGACATTCGGTTTCAAGAGCTGCGAGAGATATTGGAAAATGGATGTACACGGGAGAAAAAGAATTGTTTTCCTTTTAACGTAAAAAATACACGAATTGATGGAGGATTAATAACAGTAGAAAAGAACAAAAATATCTTAATGTTAGTCCCAGAAACATTTGCAGGCCTGTTAACAACAACACTACATGAAGAACTATGTCACATTGGAGTTAAGAAATTATTTCATTATATGGAAAAGATATTTTATTGGCCGAAAATGCAAGAAACAATCCAACTCTGTTTACGATGTTGCGAGATCTGCGCTAAGAGAAAGATCGATCAGACAAGAACCAAGGAAACATTTATTCCTAGATATAGCTCTGAATTCCTAGAACAGATTGTTATAGATGTGGCTTACATGGAAATAAACGCCATGAAAAAATATATGGTAGTAATGGTGGACCGTTTTAGCAAACTGATTTCTTTAACTGCAATAACAAAGCAAGACGAAGGGACCATTTTCAAAACAATACTTAATAGTTGGATCTATCGATTTGGAAAACCGAAGAGTATTTTAACAGATAGAGGCCGAAATTTCGAAGGGAATTTCCTAAGACAGAAGCTACAGAAACTTGGAATCAAACAGGAATTCAGCTCACCTTATCAGCACCAATCAAATGGTTTAGCCGAAAGAGCCATACGAACGATAAGAGATCTTATTACAGCAACATTGGCAGGCGGATGTGAAGAGAGAAACTGGCACGAACTTCTACCCAGAATAGAGTTCACTATAAATAGCAGTCGACAAAGTGCTACAGGTTTATCACCATTTGAGATAATCTATGGACGGAGTGTTAACCTACACTCTAACCTGAAACAAGCCGAGATATCAAGAAGCGAAAGAATCGAAGACGCGAGATTTAATTCGAGTAAAGCCGCAGACACTATGAGAGCTATGGATAAGACAAAGAGGGGCACTCGTGTTTTCGAGGTGGGGGAGGAGGTACTCGTACGTAAAGAGCCGCAGAACAGGCACAAGGATGGTATGCAATACGATGGCCCATATAAAATCGCCAGATTTCTATCACCTCATCGAGTCGAACTACATTCACAAGAAGGAACGAAAGAAAGAAGAATCGAGTGACTGAAGAAGTGGAAAAATTCTTAAGAAGGGGAGAGTTAGATATCTGTTTGTTTAAATAATTTAGAATTGGCAGATTTTGTGAATTAATTAAAACTTGTTATTATAAATTCTTTGATTAAATATATATTGTTAGTTTGAAGATTTTTGCTGCAAATTTAAAGATGGATCTAAAGATGGATTTAACTATAAGATTTTACAATTTACATTTTTATGACTTCCAATTAGTATGATGTTATGATTTACAGATCAAATTGTAGGTTTATGCTTTTATTATAAGCTTTTAGAAAGTGCAATTTTATGAAATCTAATCGGCATAATTTTATAATTTATATCAAATTGTAGATTAGAATTTATACTTTTATAAATGAATTCATAGTCGTGAATTATAATTTAAGGGAAAATTTTAATTTCCTAATCAATACACTTATAATCAACAGTAATTTATAAATTTCGAAATTTACGCAAATAAGTGAAGTTCATATTTTGAGTAAATGATCATAATCTTGTAAATAGATCCGGGTTCCTTGAGATCCAAATACGCCCGTCGAATACTTTCATGGAGCCTATCGCTGTTGCATTAATCATTAAAGAACACTTTCGCCGTGCGCTATTACCAAACCTTTTCGTTAGAACACTTACCCATTCAGAATTCGACGAACGTATTGGCAAGATTAACTTTAAGGACATTTAACCGACTAAATAGATTGTGTATTGTGATTAATTTGAGTCTGGAGCTCTACTCCATTTATCATCCTTAGGGTAATGTATCATTGTTGATTTTTAATGTACAGGTTATATGTATATTATGCATGTGAACAGTCAATTTTACAGAACATTGCCTGCTTTCGGGGCCTCACTGTGCTCCCTACGACAAGCCCCTATTGTGAATGTAATCGGTAATATACTACCGTATTATAATAACGATAACGAGTTCCAAGAACTCCATCGCCCGGAGGTGATTCATCGACGAACCCAGTGGCGTATACCACTGAGTCGGTACGACCTCCGACGACCCCACCATTTATAGTACTGAGGTGCATGCCAGGCAGTGGCCTGCATACGTCAAGGCTGCGTGCACAATGACGTTGTAGATATTGATGAAATAACCATCTTTTATGCGAGACGGATCAAAATCGACGATAAGTTCGATCAATGTTGATCCCTCTTGAAAAAAGAAATTTAAAGGGAAATTCATTTATCAGAATCATATTAAAATTAACGCATAAGAACTTTCAATATAAATGTTTTAATAGATATACAAAATACGGTTAACATGATAAAAATGCATAAAATCAAAGAACATTTCTTACTTCAAAATTTTCCAATAAAGTTATAACAATAACAAAAAAAAATTTGGCATAAAGATTAACTTGTGACTAAAATGCGTCGGTATATATACCTATTTTGTACACGTGTATGTATTGATGCATTAAAACAAACTCGAATTCTTTTTATCCCAGAATTTTCTATCTTGCGATTTTGATATTTTTAATGGCAATTTTAGTGCCATAATTTTTGTTTTTATTTTTACATTTTTATTTTCTAATTATTTTTCATTAATTTTACGTCCATGATGGATTTGGAACGGTTCCAGAACATTCCATATTACTTTTAATTTAGTTTTTATTTAATTGACGTTTTTCTGAATTTCTTTTACGAATTTTTTATTTTTATTACTAATTCAGTTATTTTTCTAACTTTTATTGTTCAAGGTAGCTTTTATGATGATCATTGCCATTTTTATGGAATGTTCTGGGTTTTTCTGGAATTTTTTACTGTTTTTACCGTCTTTTAAGTTATTCGAGTTTGTTTTTTGTAACTCTATGTTTATTTGGTTATTTTTGAGTTAGATTTTGCATAACTTCTTGCTTTTGTATAATTTTATTTAATTTCATTGTTTATATTTTTTGTTGTTTTCACTTTTACTTAATATTGTTTATTTGGTGTATTTTTGATATTTAATTATACTTTTTGCTTTTTTCATGTTATGTACCTACGCATTCCAGTCACAATTATAGTTTGGGTCTAGAAGTCAGTTCTAGCCCAACATATGTATAGACGTTACGAAAAAATAAATTTATAATTAACAATTTCGCCCTTAATTTGCACGTTATGAAGCGAGTTTCTGTTTAGAAATGCTCTTAGCCATCCTGTACTTGCAGAAAAAACAGTTTTCTTGGCCTGCGTTGAGTCAGATGGTTGCAATTGTTCAATCTTGTCATATATATGTAATGCTTTCTGCTTGATTGTATTTCCATCCAATGGAACTCGTTTTTGGTTGTTGTCTTCTATCCATACAGCCAATGCCTTTTCTGTTTTTTCTATAACGCTACATCTTGTATATGAGGAGTACTTGGAAGATAGTTTAGTTCCGACCATCACAGATCTTCGGATAATACTTTCATTTCTCTTTATAGTGCGTATCGTAGCTTCATTCACATCAAAACTATTACCAAGGCTCGTAGAACCCTCTCCATTTTCAATACGGTTTAAAATTTTAATTTTGGTTTCTAATGAAATACATTTTCTTTTTTTCTTAACAGGCATCATCGTAGGGCAGGTAAATCCTAACGAAACTAGTTTTTTTTATTCAAATATATCAAAATTCAGTTGAAATTCTTAAATTTATATATTTATGATATCAGCTAGAATTACTTGAACCGAATGAACTTCAAATTAATAATAAGAAAATAATTAAAACATCTATCAAAATAAAAAATGCATAAATGTATTAACAACTTACATATTACGATTAAATATTTTCAATAAATACATACAAATCTGAAATTTACAGTGTTGGTACATACTTACAATGCAATTGGTTAAAATTAATTTTTATAAAAACCGTGTGAATTAAAATAAATCGTGTAAAAAAACCGTGTAAATATAAATAAATCGTGTAAAAAAAACCGTGTTAAAGTAAGACCGTGTAAAAATAGACTGTGTAAAAAGAGACTCTGGTGTATTTTAGACAATTTTTAGAAAATAAATGATCGCTGAAAATTTATTTGTNTAAGAAGGGGAGAGTTAGATATCTGTTTGTTTAAATAATTTAGAATTGGCAGATTTTGTGAATTAATTAAAACTTGTTATTATAAATTCTTTGATTAAATATATATTGTTAGTTTGAAGATTTTTGCTGCAAATTTAAAGATGGATCTAAAGATGGATTTAACTATAAGATTTTACAATTTACATTTTTATGACTTCCAATTAGTATGATGTTATGATTTACAGATCAAATTGTAGGTTTATGCTTTTATTATAAGCTTTTAGAAAGTGCAATTTTATGAAATCTAATCGGCATAATTTTATAATTTATATCAAATTGTAGATTAGAATTTATACTTTTATAAATGAATTCATAGTCGTGAATTATAATTTAAGGGAAAATTTTAATTTCCTAATCAATACACTTATAATCAACAGTAATTTATAAATTTCGAAATTTACGCAAATAAGTGAAGTTCATATTTTGAGTAAATGATCATAATCTTGTAAATAGATCCGGGTTCCTTGAGATCCAAATACGCCCGTCGAATACTTTCATGGAGCCTATCGCTGTTGCATTAATCATTAAAGAACACTTTCGCCGTGCGCTATTACCAAACCTTTTCGTTAGAACACTTACCCATTCAGAATTCGACGAACGTATTGGCAAGATTAACTTTAAGGACATTTAACCGACTAAATAGATTGTGTATTGTGATTAATTTGAGTCTGGAGCTCTACTCCATTTATCATCCTTAGGGTAATGTATCATTGTTGATTTTTAATGTACAGGTTATATGTATATTATGCATGTGAACAGTCAATTTTACAGAACATTGCCTGCTTTCGGGGCCTCACTGTGCTCCCTACGACAAGCCCCTATTGTGAATGTAATCGGTAATATACTACCGTATTATAATAACGATAACGAGTTCCAAGAACTCCATCGCCCGGAGGTGATTCATCGACGAACCCAGTGGCGTATACCACTGAGTCGGTACGACCTCCGACGACCCCACCATTTATAGTACTGAGGTGCATGCCAGGCAGTGGCCTGCATACGTCAAGGCTGCGTGCACAATGACGTTGTAGATATTGATGAAATAACCATCTTTTATGCGAGACGGATCAAAATCGACGATAAGTTCGATCAATGTTGATCCCTCTTGAAAAAAGAAATTTAAAGGGAAATTCATTTATCAGAATCATATTAAAATTAACGCATAAGAACTTTCAATATAAATGTTTTAATAGATATACAAAATACGGTTAACATGATAAAAATGCATAAAATCAAAGAACATTTCTTACTTCAAAATTTTCCAATAAAGTTATAACAATAACAAAAAAAAATTTGGCATAAAGATTAACTTGTGACTAAAATGCGTCGGTATATATACCTATTTTGTACACGTGTATGTATTGATGCATTAAAACAAACTCGAATTCTTTTTATCCCAGAATTTTCTATCTTGCGATTTTGATATTTTTAATGGCAATTTTAGTGCCATAATTTTTGTTTTTATTTTTACATTTTTATTTTCTAATTATTTTTCATTAATTTTACGTCCATGATGGATTTGGAACGGTTCCAGAACATTCCATATTACTTTTAATTTAGTTTTTATTTAATTGACGTTTTTCTGAATTTCTTTTTTACGAATTTTTTATTTTTATTACTAATTCAGTTATTTTTCTAACTTTTATTGTTCAAGGTAGCTTTTATGATGATCATTGCCATTTTTATGGAATGTTCTGGGTTTTTCTGGAATTTTTTACTGTTTTTACCGTCTTTTAAGTTATTCGAGTTTGTTTTTTGTAACTCTATGTTTATTTGGTTATTTTTGAGTTAGATTTTGCATAACTTCTTGCTTTTGTATAATTTTATTTAATTTCATTGTTTATATTTTTTGTTGTTTTCACTTTTACTTAATATTGTTTATTTGGTGTATTTTTGATATTTAATTATACTTTTTGCTTTTTTCATGTTATGTACCTACGCATTCCAGTCACAATTATAGTTTGGGTCTAGAAGTCAGTTCTAGCCCAACATATGTATAGACGTTACGAAAAAATAAATTTATAATTAACAATTTCGCCCTTAATTTGCACGTTATGAAGCGAGTTTCTGTTTAGAAATGCTCTTAGCCATCCTGTACTTGCAGAAAAAACAGTTTTCTTGGCCTGCGTTGAGTCAGATGGTTGCAATTGTTCAATCTTGTCATATATATGTAATGCTTTCTGCTTGATTGTATTTCCATCCAATGGAACTCGTTTTTGGTTGTTGTCTTCTATCCATACAGCCAATGCCTTTTCTGTTTTTTCTATAACGCTACATCTTGTATATGAGGAGTACTTGGAAGATAGTTTAGTTCCGACCATCACAGATCTTCGGATAATACTTTCATTTCTCTTTATAGTGCGTATCGTAGCTTCATTCACATCAAAACTATTACCAAGGCTCGTAGAACCCTCTCCATTTTCAATACGGTTTAAAATTTTAATTTTGGTTTCTAATGAAATACATTTTCTTTTTTTCTTAACAGGCATCATCGTAGGGCAGGTAAATCCTAACGAAACTAGTTTTTTTTATTCAAATATATCAAAATTCAGTTGAAATTCTTAAATTTATATATTTATGATATCAGCTAGAATTACTTGAACCGAATGAACTTCAAATTAATAATAAGAAAATAATTAAAACATCTATCAAAATAAAAAATGCATAAATGTATTAACAACTTACATATTACGATTAAATATTTTCAATAAATACATACAAATCTGAAATTTACAGTGTTGGTACATACTTACAATGCAATTGGTTAAAATTAATTTTTATAAAAACCGTGTGAATTAAAATAAATCGTGTAAAAAAACCGTGTAAATATAAATAAATCGTGTAAAAAAAACCGTGTTAAAGTAAGACCGTGTAAAAATAGACTGTGTAAAAAGAGACTCTGGTGTATTTTAGACAATTTTTAGAAAATAAATGATCGCTGAAAATTTATTTGTGAAGAAACTACGTTAAATTGTCATGAAAATGTCGAATTATTTTTGAATTAAAATTAAGTCAAATATTCATTAGAATTTCTGATATTTGTTTTAGAAATATTTTAGAAAAATACATTTCTGGCGATTGATTTAATTCCAAAATTATAATTATAAAATAAAATTCATTAAAAACCTGTAAATTAAATAAAAATAATTTATAATATAACACAAAGTAATATTTATTAGTCATATCTATATGGCAGCGATTCTTAACATGTGGGGTGCGCGAGTATATTTAAAAACAAAATTAAAACTTTGTTGAAGGTTAAATAAAAGAAATTGTATAATTTATATTTATAATTACATATAAATAATTTATTATATTTATTATTTAAGTTTATTACTATGAAACAAATACCAGTTAAATATGTTATGTTATTAATTAATGACTTCCTTGAGCCTGTTTCTCATTGCAAAGTTTTTGAAATGAAGTAGTAATACCAGATATGGATACCCTAAGTTCTTTTTCTATATTTAGCGGTGATCTGTATTTTGTTTTCAACGAACCCACCGCAGAAAATCCGGTTTCGCAAAGATAAGATGTTGAAAACGGTAAAAGTATTTGAAAAGCTCTTCGTTTTAATGTCGCAAACTCGTCACCCAAACCAGCCCAAAATTCAAAATTCGATTTCTTATTAAATTGTCTTTTGATTTCACTGTTTGTTGTAAAATCTATAAAAGTTTCCTCTTCAGAAGTCGAGAGACCTTATGGAACATTGTGATATGGGTCCCTAACCCACTCGTAACTTGCTAGAAATTTTTCTTCAGCAAAAAAGTATTTTTTAAAATCTTTTGCTATCATGCTTAGATGTTTGTTTATAGCTTAATAAAGTCACGTTTATACGTACTTCTTCGGTTTTGTATGTCTTTACAAATTCATTTATATCCGGAAACATTTCCAATTTCTTTTCTTTTAAATTTCTAAGCCACAAATTCAATTTTCTACAAAAACCATTCGACTTTATCATTTGTTTCCAAATTATATGTTATTGTTCCTTGAAGTTGAAGATTCAAGACATTTAACTTCTCATTATGACACTAATTTTCGATAGATCAAAAAAGGCGGGGGGGGGGGAAGAATATTTACGTTGGTAATCTGTGTCGCAATAACAGAAAGGTTGAGAAGCGCTGCTATATGGATCAAAATTCAAGTATTAAAATTTTCTTAAAATTGAACATCTTACTTGAAAGCCATTTCGAAATTGGCTGAAATTAATTTCAAGAGTCAATTTAATGTTTTACAAACTAACCACCACTATAGAAATGGTATCTCAGTGGTGTTTTATGTAATGCAAAGTTTCTCAAACTTATTTTACTTGGTGACCCCATTAACCCTAGCAAATATTCTGGCGACCCTAAGTAAGACCCTGGCAGGCTTGTTTATTTTTGCAAAAACTTTAAATTCTGGAACAATATTTGATATTGCAGTATGTAAAGCATCTTCAACGTTTTTCAGAGTTGAACGGTATTTAGCTTCTATGTATGTTAAAGTTGAAAATGACACTTCGCCTAAATATACGCGATACAAAATGGTAAAATTATATTAAGAGTCAATTCAGAAAGTATGGGGAATTATGTTCTAATCTCCAACATAAATTCATTTAGTAATTTTTTAGAGAACACGAGTTTTAATCCTGTAAGGCTCGATAGCTCAGCAAACTCTTCTTGAGCTTCTTATGGTAAATGATTTACATTAATCATATCAATGGAATATGGGTTAGGAATCATATCGTCTTTTTCAATTTTAAAATTTGAATTAAAGTATTTTTCCAACTGTGTCTATACTTACGAAATACTTACAACCAACTACCAACTATTTAATACTAGATACCAAGTACTATGTACTTCTAACAACCAAGTACTAACAACCACATACCTACACATAAAATAATAACAATTAAAGACTTAATACAATTTATTCATCAAGTATTTTTGCTTATAATAAGCTCTTCTTAATTCAGCAAGTAGAATATTTCTTATATTCTTGTCAAAATCTAAAATGTGAACTAGATACTAACAATTATGTACTTCTAACAAACAGCTAACCACTAGTTACCAAACAGCTAGGTACTATTGATCAATTTATTGATCCGGAACGCACTGAGACCCGACTAATTAGACAATCATTGAAGGAAGTTGAAGCATACTAGACCGAGCGCCGTTTAACAGTGAAATTGGTAGAATTCTAATAATCCCCCAGATGTTTGAAAATAACACTTAACCAATGTGTTAGAAAAATTCCCATAATCCCAAAAGGAATTAAAACAACGTTTATCCAATATTGGATAAACGCCTTTCAGAAAAGTATAAAAGAAAATTTTGAAGAGACAAAGAAAATAATATCAGAGGATGTTTATAAGAATCACCCCTTTGGCAACCTACCTTGCGATAACATATATCTACGAAAGAAGGGCGCAAATCTAGAGAATAATTGTAACTGTGGTAAAATTTGAATGAGGTTGTTTTGTGTTTTTTTATAGTTATTGGTTTGGAAAGGGCTTATTGAGTCCGAGACAACCGACTTAAATAAAACAATAACCCAACAAGGTGTTTGATGGCCTAATTTGAACTCGTCAAAAAATATTATAGAATAATGACATTTGACACATTCAGGGCATTACATGCCACCTCAAAGTTTTCCTTGTCGCTTAATGTGTTTGTGGTAAAAGTTGTTTGATTTATCAATATATTGAAATGTGAACTTATGAAATCAGAGATTAAATTGGAAGGACCGGGTAGATAAAATATCGGATAAAAGTAAAAAGGATAATTCATTTATAAAATATTCGAATCTCAACTTTTTATTGAATAATTTAAAGTTGAATTTCATAACGAAACTACTTTACTAAAATTTAAACAATCCTCATTTATTCTTCAATGCCTCCAGACAATTCTATCCTTCCGAATATTTATTCAATTAAAATTTATTCTCATTAGAAATTATTAACATTTCACTATTAACCAGTTTACCTTCATTTCTTTTCATGCTATCGATCAATATTTTGTTTTATAATTAGCACGAATTTTCGTCACATCCTTTTACAAGTAATTCTAAGATTATACTTGTAAAAGGTTTGAATTAAATAAAATTATTTACAATCTAGTAAGATAAAATTTTAAGATTTTGTATAAACATTTTACTAAAAGGTCTGGTATTAATTTAATTATTAGATCAATAAGCGATCTATGGTCCTTGTATGCCCTAATTTAAATACTTTTATCAATATTGATAAAATATTAATACATTTCCATAGTAGTACTGGGACTTCATATTGACAATCAAATATTTCAATAAAAATGGAGGAGACATATGATGATTTTACTGCCTACGTTCAGCCCGATGAAACCCCAATTAACGATGTCCCAATGTATTCCAAGACTGCAAGTCGAAGAACTGTGGCCAAGTATTTGAAAAGAAAAAATGCAATTTCTAAAGTAAAACTTAACAAATTTTATTAAAAATATCAAATCAAATTCCCACCTACTCTTGTTTAGCTGATTGCCCAGGACCAGAACCCAATTGAAACAATGAAATTGGAAAATGCAGAAAACTCAGACAACATGGCATCGGCAACAGTAGCAGCGGCAATGTCAAATGCGGATATGGATAACGGGAAACACGGATTCCAATTGCCATATTTTAATCAAGATATTTCCCCATTCATTTTCCCTGTAAATTTCCCCAATAATAATTTAATTCAAGATAACAAAGTAAATTTATAATTATTATGAATTAGTTTTCATTATTAAATTAATAAGGAAAGTACTAGCTCAATTTCTGAAATGCTGAAATGCGTCCTGGAAAGCAATAAAGGATTCGTTGACGTGTTGGAAAAGAACGGAGAATTCTCCAATCCGTGGTTAACCAATGGAATTCCGTTTGACTATTGCCAAGGTCAAATTTCTAGCTCGAGTTTGTCGGCTTCCATTGATAAACAAGAACGGGAGATCGCTTATAATGTAAGTTGGATTACCAATTTATTTCAAACTTGTCCATGATGCCACAATTCTAATATTTAAAAGTTGGAAAAAAATAAACATCCATGTCCCTTAAATTTTTTTTTAAAATATTTTAATTATCTACTCATTTATGAAATGTTGTAGATAAAGCATTAGATAGATTTTTTACTATTTTAATTTCCAAGTTTTTGAAATGTTCAAAAGTGACATATTTGTCCCATCAGTTGCAGAAGGAAATATTACCTATGAAATATGTAAGAGAGACATATTTGTCCACCATGTAACTTATAAAACGTTATGTTGGACATATGTACGTCATTAGAGGCGAAAGAAATTTAATAACATTATTTAATTCCCATAAATTGAATGATCAAAAGAAAAGGATCTTGTTTGCAGTTTATGGAAAAGGATTTCCACTCCTATGGAGCAAGAATCATTTTATAATTTAACTTGATGTTGGAGTGCAATGATTAAAATATAAACCGGAACCTTGTTTAACAGAAGCGTAACAATAGCGTAACAATATAAAAATTGTATATATCATTAAAAAGATAATGAATACCCCTTTGTTCCTTTCATTCAATTCGCTGGAGTTGTCTAAATTAGTGTAAAATAAAATCCAAATGCACAGAAATCTGTGTACAAAATAAAAAAAGTACAATTTTACAAAGTTCAAAAAATAATAATGGAAGTGGGAAAAAATAATTAAAAATTGAAGAAAATCAATATTTTTCGTAGGAAAACGGATATGAACAAATTGAAAATAATGAGACGAATACGAATATAGTAATATAAAATTCACTGAAGGTTACTAGATAAAGTTATTTAAGAAATAAAAAGTACTTAATTGGGTAAAAGCGAATAAAATTAAGGGCGTAATTCTCGATATTGATAGGCGACCGGGACACTTGCTATTGGATTAAGCTAAGGATAAATTGTAAACACTTGAAAATTAACGCGCAATTTGTAATAAAAATAAAATTTATTGTATAATTTAATGAAAACCACATGATGTCAGATTATGAGTTTTATCTTACCGAATTATAATTAATACTCAACAGCTCTAGATACTTTTATCTGTCTTTTGCGAACCCCTGTGTTTTCAATTCAGCATTCATTTAGATCATTAAAATTTATTTAACACAAATTTAGTAATAATAATAAAAATTGCAATAACTTTTTAAATAAGCACCTAAATATGTTTTAACCGCATTATTTAATAATAAGTATATTCTTAAAATTAGGCGGTTAAAAATGAAAGTTCCCGAATAATCCATATTACGATTGTATAAATATTTATTTTTATTCATAATTATTACTCTCAAATATTCAAAAGATTTCCCAAAATTTATTATTAAAGGCAGCGCCGTCTCTTCCATTGTGTTAACTGTGCTAAGCACAAGGGTCGCCGTAAATTTTATAAAAGCCATAAATTTGATAAAATTTGCACTTTCAAATATAATTTATGATATTACAAAAAAAATTATGAATAATTTAAAAAATTTCCCAAGAGAGGCCACTAGTTGAAAATAAAAAATTGTTTTTTTAGGGGCGCATTATAGTTTATAGCACAGGGGCGACAAATTTCTAAAGACGCCTTTGATTAAAGGAAACTGCAAACTAAAACTTGGAGAATTAAATAATGTGTTTTCATATTCTGAGCGATGCCAACATATAACAATCATAAAAAGACTAATTAATGCAGCAATTTTCAACCGGTGGTACGCCAGGTATCGATAAAAATTATCTATAAATTGAAAAATTTCAAATTTAAAACTTTTACAATATTTCGAATAATTTTTATCCTCTCCTTCTGAAATTGCAATGAAACTTATTGCTGGTCTGTTAATTTTTGTTTGAGCTTTACTGGCTGTACACGAACATTCAATTTATTTTACCTGGCGGTACAGTGAAAGAAAAGGTTGAAAAATGCAGATTTAATATATGATATTATAAATTTAATATAAAATTTAAATTAACTATAAATATATTGTTAGATTTATTTCACAATCGGAAATGTAAATATAAGCATTACACAATAGTTTTCTTAAAAAAATATTTATTTGAAATTGTCAAAAAAACAAAATATTAATTTTATNATTCCATAATAAGAGTAAAAAACGATAAATGCATATATAACAAAACAATATAACTTTATTACTTTTAATTTAATTCATATTTATTATAAAAACATAAAAATCTTATGAAAATAACAAATTTCTGTACAATTTTGCCGCCTTTTGTATTTTTCCGCCGTGGCGCCTGCGTGAAAATCACGCATCGTACCCGCCTCACACCGGGCCTGTATATATATATAAATTTGTATCACAGCCTTTATTAAGTGTTTTTTTATTTCAAGCTTTTACTTCGAAGAATCATTGATGAGGCACTCGATAGAAATGTTATATTTTCTCACCAACCAAAAGAACTGTTAAATTTAATTAATACGATTCTTGTCCGGCAATTTCCGGAGTATGAAGAATCAAAGCATCGCAGCAAAGTGAGAAGCTATTTGAAAGCTTGCCGAAGAAATTCAAAGAAAAACAATGGACGAATCCTAATGAAAAATACGGCTGCCTATTTGAGTTCTGGACCTGGAAATCGGTTAATGCATCAAATATATAACAACGAAAAAGAAACGATAGATATTATTAAAAAAGTAATATTTTAATAACTTAAAAAATTCATAAATTATTTTTAATATATTTTAAAATCTGTAATAAGTGATAATTTTAAAATACTAGGACTTTGTTTGATTGAGGTTGGTTTAGGATGTTATTCATTATATTATTTTGAGATTTTCATTCCCCCATCTATTAATATTATAAAACAAAATGTTTAAGAGCCTATACAATTTCCAGGGTTTATTAACACTAGATTTACTGACATTAAATGTATATCTATTTTTACTGAAATATTTCCGCTAAACTAAAAGGATGACAAAAAAAGGATAGTGATATATTCGCGTATCATTGTATCATTAATAACCAATATAAAAAAAATTGAAAAAAATAATATTTCTCTTGTATTTTTAATTTTAAAAATTGAATCCGTCAAATTGACGGGTTCCGTAAATCTAGATGAAAATAAAAATAATAAATAAAATAAAAAAATAAATAAATAAAATAAATAATAATTTTATAATTTATGGAGTAACAGAAAGTGTAAAAACTACTTTTCTAAAAATTACAAAAAGAATAATAATTATCCTATCGAGGATGTTCCTATATGCTGTTGAGCTCTTGAAGAATGGGATGGATTTCTAAATGGTAAGGTGTAGAAGATTTACTTTCATTAGAAAAGATGGAAGAATTCCAAGCCACAGAGATTTCAAGAGTTAGTAATTTTAGATGATATGGGGAATTTAATAAGCCAGCAAACTATTTCAGAAATATTTACAAAAGGAAGACATTTTACGACACAAACCAAAAGATGTAACTGTAATATTTGTGGGATGTTTGTAGGACATAAATTGAATCTTCCAAGACATTTGAGAGAAATTCACCTTTTATCTAAGCCTGAACCTGAACCTGTAGAGAAAACTAAAAAATGTAGTCAATGTAAATTAGTAAAAGATTCCAAAGAGTTTTATGCTTCAAAATAATCTTGTAAGAAATGTTCAGAGTGTGATAAAAATATCTAATATGTTAATTTTGAAAAACCTATAAAACTGTCAATTAAATCTAAATATACGTGAACTGTATTTTTATCAACCTTTAAATTCCCTTCATCGTTAAAAGCGTTCCCTTCAATACACAATATCAATTCTGGTGTTAAAGCATGTTTTTACTTGTATTTGTGTTGAAGATGTAAAATTCATTATTTTCTAATGTAATCATATATTTATTTTTATTCATACATAATTCTCTTCATGTATCATTTCTTCCATATGAACTTCTTCAACTAATCTTGGACGATTTAGAGCATCAGGAAATGATTTTAAATTTACATTTAATCTAAGTGTTTTCATCTTTGGAGTTGATATTATTTTTTCAATCATTGTTTTTTCAGCTGTTAGATTTAATTTATTTAATATTGCATTAATAATCGGTTTGTGTTCTTTTTCATATTCTATAAAATTAAAATATAAAGTCCTATTCCTATTACGAAAATTATCATTCCAAATCTAATTTTGTTTTCCTATATTTATCAAATTGTTTTAATATCGATACATTTTTAAATGGTCTTTAATGTATAGCTTTTCTATTAGTATCCAAAGCAACATAACCTTCCAATGACTTCTTAATCTATAAAAGTCTGACATTTCCATCAAGGTTTAAAATAAATCATGATAAATATTATGTCGATCACGTTTATTCAATTTAAAAAATATATAAAAATTTGAGTTTCAACGTATGGATCTTCGTGGTAATTCAAAATAATTTTGTGATAGGTAACTACAACAACAATTTGTATGTCTTGATCTTGTAAAATACGATTCCATTATTTCTTGATTTTTATCATTAACACCAAATAACATCAAATACAATCAAGTTCTTTTTATTTTTATTTAAATTCTCATGGGGTATTATATCTGAAAATTTATTGCTCATGGTAATATTTTAGAACCGGATGTGTTGGAACTGCTAATCGGTTCGCCACCACACCCGGTTCAATAAATTACTTTTTCATATTTATTTTGTAAGTTAATTAAGAAATACTAATACACACAAAATACACACTATTTATTTTATAAAATAGTTGTTATATTAAAAACAGAAACATTGAAATTATTTTATTCACTTACTTCAAAAATATTATATAAGAGAAACCAACAAAAGTTAAAATTAAAATTATTGTCAAAACCCCGGCAAATTCAACTAAGAAAGAACTCGTTACAAATTAATATTGACAAGCACTTGCGAGTTTTACCCGAGACAGTATTAACCCTTTCATTCGGGAATTAATTCTGTGGGTAAATTAATTATCTAGACCATCAAACCTAGTAAGGGGACTCAAATTATGCAAAAAAATATAAAAATAATTAAAATAATTAAAATGTACTAGAACAAATTTCAATTTTCTTAAAAAGTACTTCTCACATTATATTTTCGAAAAGGTACAACAGATATTCAGCACACAAAACTGTGTACAATATATTGTACACTCCGTATAAAAGGGTTAATGAAACCCCCGTTCACACTGCATTCATTCTATTTGAAATGTTTACCGTTGTCGTTTACAATTGTTTTGTAAATGGTCATTTTATCATTTTCAAAAGTGAATTTTTTTTTTAAATTTTATTTACTTTTATTTTTAAAATGAAATCAATTAGTGCTTTATTCAACATTTATTTCAATATTTCGCCAAACTTTTGTCTACTTATTTCAAATGAATCTGTGGGCAAAATCTGGAAAATACTTGAATGGTTCTTGTCAGCTGGCTAATTTTCAATGTTACCAAATGAAGGTTTTAATAAAATACCAGAATTATTTTATAAGAATACGCAAATTTCAATGAAATCATCACTAAATCTTTCTGATTCTCATATGATAAAATTCGTTTCTATAGTTGAACTTGTAAATCGGTAATTAACTTTTATTTGGAAATACTAAGATCATAAACGAACTTCATTAACGTTGCCGTGTGTCTTGGATATTAAAGTTTTTGTTATTGATTTATCATATAAAAACATTTTATTTTGCTTTATTTTAAAATTTCATAATAATTTCAAAGCTCAGAACCCTAGCAATTTTAAATATTTTACAAAATCTCGAGACACGCAGGATAGGAAATAGGATCATAAAATATTACAAACAAATTTTTCTAGCCTTTTTCGTTGCAAGTTTGTTAGTTACATCATCAAAAGTTACGGAATTCGCTATTTCGCTTTCCATGGGCAAAATAGCCAGAGATGTGAAATAGTCTTGACTTACTGCAGATCAATTTAATAAATTTTAACCGCGAAATACTTCATTAGGCTGAAGCTATGGTATATTTATAGATGCCTTCTAAGCCACAGGGTAAGGTTCAGGGGAATTCGTGTGCCCTAGTTTTAATTGTAATTAGTGTATTTATATATTGTATTATATATTGTATTTATTAAAAAGCTTGACTATGAATCACTAATTATATCGATGTTTTTTTATATTCGCGAATTTCTTAAGTGATTTTGCTGTGTGTGACTGTCAGTCATCTCTATATACGATTTCTCTAAGACTATGTCCGATTGAGTAGAAGATATACAAATTGAAAATAGGCATTTAAAATTTTAAAGTGTTTTCTAAAGGTCTCAAAAACTATTGAAAATTCATTAATTCTGACGCGTTAATGATAAAATCATTTAACCCAAAAATGTATTAACATCGAGCTTTTTCAGTATTGCTTTGGTCGATCCCAATATTCCAAGATTCAATTAAAATTGAAATAGATCTGAATTTCGAAATGACTCACTCAAATTTAGAACAACTCCATAATTCTTTATTTAATTCCATTTTTAAAAATCACCACAAGCTTGTTAAACAATTCACACTAACTTAACACAAATAATTTTTAAACTAAGTCATCCCAAATTAAAAACTTTTTTTGTCAAAAAAAAATCAAATGAAAATATTTCTAAATCTTATTTTAGGATTGTTAAATTGATCGGCACAGAATAAATTTTAAGCCAGCTGACAGTGAATTCGCCAGCTTATCTTGAGACTCCTGGGAATTTAAGATAATAATTGACCTATTAATGTAAATTTTTTTTGTTATGTAAAATTTTGACAATTAAGATTATGAGGTACCTTCAATAAATTCTTAAATAAATTTAATTAATAAGGTGCCCGAACAAGTGTTTAATTAATTTTAATAGGATTCCTAAATGTTTTTGTATTCTTTTCACATATAGTTAATATCTAATAAATCTAAGTATAATTGTTTTATATAAGTTGTTTAACGATTACACTCGAGAGGTTGAAACATATTGAAAAAATATATTTTTTATAAATAATATTAGTTTAATAATATTAAAAACTATTAGCGAAACTTAATTCTTTCGCAACAAACCCTCAACTAAACTAAACCCTTTTTTTATAAAAATCCACATTAACCATTCAGACAAAGAAAGTTTCTACGTGTTTGAATAGTACCTTTATAGGGGTTACCTTGCTTATATATCATATAGAGAATAACAATATAAACATACAATTATTACACCTAATATCTATGATGTTCAATCATTTTATTTAGTGTATGCAAAAAATGACATTTATCTTGCCCATAATAAAAATTTAGTTAACCATTTATAAACCCCAGAGCTTTACATATCGCAAATGTTTTGCAAATTTTCATGAAGTATTCTCTACTGTACTAAGAAATGATTTTGACAAGGATTTTTTCTGTTCCTTATATTTAATCCTGTTTACTTGAAATGGCTGTCAAAATCCCTATGATAATTCAATATCTAAAACTAATGTATTTTTCGCTAGGAATCAGAAAGATTTAAATTATCTCAAAATGGTAAGATTTCACAGAGTCATTTGGAAACTTCAATCGTGTCTTCGATGCCCGTTTCAAATAATCAACAACAAATTTTGAACATTACAAATACTCTTCCAGCCTTACTTCCAGTGTCTATGTATTCAAATCTGAAGCCCAATGGTCCTATTGGTACCACTAAAAATATAGGCAATGTAAATGCGTTACCCTTGCTTTTACCGTTGCATAACAATCCCAGTGCAAATATCTCTGAACCAAATAAAAAACCGAAAGACGCGATCGAACAAAATTTATCGGAAGATGTCATCAAGAATGTTTCGGAAATTGTTAGGGTAAAATTAATTTTTTTCCTGTATTTTTTTATATTATTTCAGAATATCGTCAATAGCGATTGTAATTTCAATCTCAACGACCTAATAAACCAATTGAATTCCACCGCTAGCTTTTTGGAAAGGTTTGCTAAAACCTTAGAAAAATCAGTTAACAATTTTGGAAAATAGATAAATTTTAATTTATTGTGTGTATTATATTCGTGTTTGTCTGTTTTCATAAATATATATTGTTTATCTTAAATTAAAAACCAGTTTGTTAAAAGGCACCCGTTGAAAAATAATAAATACTTTAATTTAATATATATGAAATATTTATTAAAAATTCGATTCTATCTAATAATAAGCAAATTTAATGAAGATACTCTTGAAACACAAACATAATGTGTGAATTGTCTCTGGTCAATCAATAATCTTCTTTGCTACACCCAATTCCGAAATTTAGTAACGTCTATAATTCACGTTGGTGTGCACACCAGTTGAGGTGAGTCACCATTTACTTGTAAATAAAGTTACTCAATTTCAATTATTCAATTTTTTAAAAATGATTTTTTTAATTTCAGGTAACTTTAAGACTTGAATTTTGATTTTATATAATTATGAGATTATTATTCAAGTTCTTAAATATTACTGTTAGCCAGCATTTATAATATAACATTGATAAATAAATTTCAGGTTTTTTTAAGGAATTTTGACATTTTGAATTTATTTGGAATTATTTCAATAAAATGTAAGTTAGATTTATTTTTGAATATAAGTAACTAATCACCGAAGACATTTATTTTTTAATACAATTAGGAAAGAAGGAAAGGCTGAGTTTTATAATTTTTATAATGAAATAATTTATTTAAATATACGAAATTGTGAATTTCTTTCTGCAAATTCTAATGTTTTGTAATTTAATGAATAAATCTTACATTGTCAGATTTCCACCTTCGCGAAAAGGCAATGTATCCTGAGAAATATCCGTAAATCTAAAGAGTTTATATTTTAAATTATTTTATAATTTAATTTTACGATGTATTTTCTTCTTTTTCTCTGAAGCTCAAGCTAGAGCTGTCGGATTCTAAATTAAGTATTTTCCTGCATAATTTTTTAATAATTTCAAAATAATTATATTTTAACAATATGTTAACAGTTATTTATTTCGGAACAAAAAAAGCTATAATAAATTTGCATGCATTTTTCATTGTGTTTTGTGTTGGTGTGTTCAATTATTTTTCTCTCACCTTCAGAAATCCTATAATAAAGTTAAATTTTGGAACAATAAATTTCTACACACAGGTAAGTTTGTGTGTTCCTATACTATAAATTTATTGAATTTTTTTTAGATTATAGAAGTTACTAAATTTCAGAATTAGGTGTATTACTGTTTAACAATAAGGCTTACATTTTTCAATTATTTTAATTTGAATTCTCACAAAAAAATGCGAAAAATTAATTTTTTGCATTGAGCTCATCGTAACGATTAATTTTCTTGATCGTGATAAAGCCACATACAGTTGGACGCGCGAAAATACTGGTTCTCCAAATTGATGCCAATTTGATCAAATTAAAATATCATTTTTTAATTTGGTATGATGACTTGGATGTTATTTAAGAATTCTTTCTGATTGGCTGTTTATAATTACCAATAGAAATTTTGAAATGGATTGATATGATTTCATTGGTTAGATAGAACGATTGGATTTAAAATAAATAGAAAAGCAATATAGAATGTATTGAAAAAATATTATAGATCATCTCAATTTCGAATAAAAATCCATCATTGGTTGTGATTTCTTGATAGGAAATAATTTCCAAACTCTAATTTCACCATGTTTTCCAACTGTGACAACCTGATCTCCATTACCATTGCTAGTCAATCCGTACTGATTTTCGTTACCTATATTAAATATTTTTAAAACACAATATAAACGTTCAAATCTAGACATACATTTTATTTCTGAAATTTTCATAAGAGTTTTCTGATTAAAAAGAATAATTTTAGAATAATCCAAATCCTCATGAATAGACTCATCTGTGATAGGATTAGGTATCTGTGGTTTGGCAACGCAAATGATTTCATTCTCAACCTTGCTCCAATATATAAACCTCAACTATATTAATAAATAATATTGAATTATAATCAATATTATAATTGATAAAATTTACTCTTTGATCTGTATTAACTGATTTTATAAATTGCTTTAACTTTACATCAATTATCTTCAGTTGGCAATCGTTTTTCCCACTGCAATATACTAATTGCCTCGAATTTTTGGGATTCCATGAAATATCATTAATTCTTTCATTCTTATCGTGCAATTTTATCACCGGTTTCTTATTGAGGTAGTTAGAATCCCAAACGGTTAAAAGACCACCTTTCGAAATTACTGCCAAATGGATTTTATCCACTGACCAGACCATTTTATGAATTTCCTATTTTACAAATATTAATATCAAAATTTGTAATATTCCACCGACTTCTGTATGATGTTTGTTTTTCGATAATGAAGTGGAGAACGATTCTAATGAATGATGTTGGATAAGGCCGGATTCCAGTCCAATAGTTAATATATTGTTTGCAAATGCTAATGCCGAGATCAGAGTATTGTCTTTCATGACGATTTTATGTGTGATAGTTTTCTCACATACCACTGAAGTGTCACTAACTTTAAAAAATTCATCTATTTCCACTATTTCCAATTCCCCAACGTTATTTCCTATTGCCAACTTTGGGATATTTCTAGTGTCATCATACCCAACCCAAGTTAACGAACAGATGTGTTTGCCAGAACTTTTAGTGTAGTGGTGTATTTTGCTGGAACAATTCGATATCTCATTCCATAAAAATACTCGATGATCAAGTCCAATAGCTAAAAGACCATTTTCAAGCCAACAAGTTTGTATGTGTTCAACTATGTTTTCACTATCTTCATATATACTATCCTCATTTTCACTAATCTCATTCAATACCACCAGTACTTTTTCTGGAACCTTTGAAAGATATTTTTAGAAAATAAAAAATCATATATATTACCATGGGAATAATTCTATTAAGTTTCATAAATTTAGAATTTTCACTTTTAATGAAATTGTCCACCTTTTGAAGATTTGAGGGAGACTTTTGATTTAAATTGTATTTTATTTTTCTGGAACGTTTTTTTGTCACGCTTATATCTAAACTATTTACATCGGTGTGAGCTAAACATACCAAATCAGACATATGAGAATTGTAAACTTTGTCAAAATTCATTGCACCTCTATGTGCAAAAAATCTATTAAAAGTAAGAGTTAATAATTAAAAGACAAAATTTACCGATCGCCTTTGTAATTATTTTTATTAGCATTTCTTACAGTTTTTTTAAATTCACTTTTCAAGCGATTTCTCAAATTGTCAGTAGATTTTCTAAACAAAAATAATTATAATGAAAATACGAAAAACCCTTACCTGTTCGTTTTCACATTGTGTATTTTATTTGATTCCTCTCTGCGACTGAATTTGAAAAAAATTAAATAGAAATATTTTAAATTAAATCACCTTGAAATAGTATTTTCATCAAATCGCACGGATATTCGTTTTTTATTGGAAGTATTCATGGGAAAAAATTTGATGTTAAAAAATATTTAAACAAACTTTTAAATATTTATTGATTTTCTTGTAATTTTTGAATTAAATTAGATCATAATTTTATGAAAAGTTACACAAATGATTTTATGTAACTAAAACATCACATTCACTTACACATATGATTAAAATACGCAAAGTTTTTTAAATTTTAAAATTTATGCTAAAACATCATTAGGAAATCAGTTGGCATTTAAATTTATAAAAACATAAATCTCTTTTTAATTAAATTTTTATTGTAACAGCTTTAAGTAATTTTTAACTTAATAAGACTTTGATGAATTTTGTTTAAAATTATAATTTTACAAGGTTAAAAACGCTACCGAAAAGTTAAATGAAAATAAAAAGATAATAGAACATTTTACTTGTCAATTCATAATATTTTTATTTCTGTGAGTTTTTGCTTATCGCAATCATATATTTAAATGTGTAGAATAAAAATGAATATTGGCTATTAGATATTTTGTACATTAAAAATTTTATTGTAAAAAATTAGAAAAGTATTACAGTATTCATTTTTATTTCGGTTTTAATTTGATATAAAAAAAATTATTTGATATAAAAGTGATTATTTAAAAATTTAAAATTACAAAAAAATTAAAATATTTATAACAAAGTCATGGGAATGTATTTTTGAGCCCAGGACTAGGGTAAAATTCGGTGCGCTACAGTGAGGGTATTGGTACAATAAGAAGTAACGGAATGCATGGTGAAAGCAAAAAATAGTCAGCGAATTTCGGAGATCACCTTTTTTATACAAACTATTGTTTTCCTTGTAAGTTTTTTTATTTTTTTTATTCTTTACAAAATATTAACAAACACAAAAATAAGAAATTCGAAAAAAAGATAAAAATTGGTGTTATACAAAATAACATAATCTAAACAACAACTTTACTGATACATATTAACTGGATACTGGCGCAATTTTTTACATTTTTTAATTTTACAAAATAATTTTTAAATGGTTTACACCAGGGGTGGGCAAATACTTTTAAGCGCGGGCCAAAATGAAATTTTCAAAATGTCTCCCGGGCCGGAGAACTATACCGCTTACGCTGTGCACACGCGAATATTTTGGGTGTTTTTTTCCTGCCCAAGAAATTNATCACTCGAATAACTCGAAAGCAGTAGTTGAAAAACAAGAGAGGCCTGAAAATGAAACACAAATATTCTCAGTCGAGCTTAGTGTAACCGAGGAGGCTGATTATGATAGATTGCTTCGAATGTTGGACATATCATCGAAAGGGAGTGCGAAATCACTAGGAGCGGACGAAATAATTTTTCAACCATTGGACAATATGATAATTTACACGAGACGATTGAGAAAATTGCGAAACAAGCAACAATGCAGAGACTACAAAACGAGGTAGAGGAAGACGTCGGAAATCAGAGATAATCGAGAAATCAAACGATCGGAAAACAGCGGAACGTCTAAGAGAAATCGCGAACAGTACTAGCCACGAAGGTCCAAGAGACGTAGACGATCGCAAGGACTTAACCATTATTACAGAATTAGTTAAAGCAAGGAAATTTAGAATGTTTTCAGAGACAAAACAATCATCATTAATTAGAAACATAACGGACAAGATAAAGTTTATGGGAAAGGAAGTCAGAGAGGTTAGTGGCAGGAGACGTAAACGAAAAAACAGTGCTTAAAATATTATTTACATCGGGAATCATATGCAGAAAATTAAATCAAATAAAAATCAGGAATAAAAGTGAAAACAAAAAAACACAAAACATTCCACTATTTTGATATTCTGTCGATACACCAACAGGTCCATCGACGAACTTGATCACCAACCCGATTGTGGTGGACCTGTGCACCACCAGTCCCAAAGTCATAGGAGTGCCTCCGCTACCAAAGCACAAACATATATTGCGCTCGGAGAGAAATAAACGGAAACGGACGAAACAAGAAGCAGCCCTAAGTTTCCTGGTGGCGGACATTAATCCACCGGAAGTTGTCCTACAAACCTCCTCTACAGATTTCCTCTGGGTTTTGGACACGGATGTCGTATTCAACCTGGACCAGCTACTGGTCAATGCCGAGGGAGAAGGTATTCGGGAATGATTCCCCTTTCTGATAAATCAAACATTTTCTTAATTTTGTTGTGTTTTGTTTATTACTTGTTTAGTTAGGTTTGATATTAAACAATATATTTTATTTATCATATTCGGTTGACTTTATAACTTCTATGCTATCTCTTTATCACGCACGGATTGGATCTTTGGGTTATATAACCGCTCTAGGAAATGATCTTATTAAAAGATATAGGTCCTCGATGTTGGAATGTTAAATATTGACGTAAGACCCCGTATCGGCAGTCACGAATCCGTTGAGAAGGTCTACGGGGGAGTTATCTTAATACAGACGCTCACCTGCTCTGTAGCTTTCAACGACTTGGTACAGTTCCAACATTGCCATGACTAGGGGTACTTAGCCGTTTTTGAAATAGTAATACGGTGGCTTACGGAAGCTCACGACCCGAGGGATTTACGATCAAACCTATAACTTCAACTATCTTTCCATTTTTTACTGTCTTTTCGTAAGTGCCAACATAAGGGTGAAATTCTTGAGCTTGAAGGGCGAAATATTAGTTTTCAAATTTTCTAATATAACCAACCTAACTCTGTTCCAAAAATTTAAAGATGCCTGAAACTTTATTTATCTGTCAGAAAAAAGTGAATTACGCGAAGTTTCAAATAACACGGTAAAAAATTGCAACAACCTTGCAATAAAACTTTGCGATAACCCTTTGGGAAATTCCCAAACAACATAGATAACAATGCATCACAAAACAATGAATCGTCATTTTCCAACAAAAATGATGTTACTAACGAAAATAACTCAAGTGATGACAACTTTCCTCTTATTCAAAAAAAAGATTACGACGTTTGGATGATGACAGTGATTAATAATATTTATCTTATTAGGTTGACTTTATAACTTCTATGCTATCTTTTTATCACACACGGATTGGATCTTTGGGTTACTAAAGGAGCTCTAGGAAATGATCTTATTAAAAGAAAGTGAACCTCTATGTTGGAATGTTAAACTGAAGGAAACGTTGCGTTTGTAATTTAATAAATAATTTATTCGTTTATAGTTAATGTTCATTAATTGTTATTTTCATTTTTATAAAATGTGTAATAAAACTTCTGCTGATTGCCAACTTTGTATTTTCATTATTCCTAGTTTCAAATAACACGATTAGTTTCGAATACGCCGGTGCCGATTAACCGTGTTATTCTAGGGCTTACTGTATGATTCGGTAATTTATCTGTAAAATGAAATTGAATAATTGTTTACTAGGGTGATGACTTTTGAACAATTGATTCTCTCGTGTTACCCTCTTTGCCCAAATATGGAATTCCTTTGAAAGGATAGGCCGTTTCATTTGCAACAATAGAACAAATTTTTATTCCACATTTATCTGGTTTACTGGGTATGTATTGCTTGAAACTTAGTCGTCCACCAAAAAGAACCAACTGCTCATCAATTGTTAAGTTTTGGCCTGGAATATAACATTTTGAGAAATTTTTATTTATGATTTCCCAAACCTCCCTAATTGGATTTAATTTATCATTGGATCTGAGCACTGACCGAGTCTCCTTGTCATCAAATCGGTGAAATCTTAAAATTGACTTGAAACACCGTATATCCATAGTAGCGCGAAAAATAGGGCTTTCAAAAAGAGGATCCCAAAAATCTTCATAATTGTTCCTGGCTTATTACCACCTGCGGTAAGTAAGAGACCAATGAATGCACCAATTTTTCTTGTAGCTTAAATATTTGTATGGTTCACGATTATTTCACTTACTTCGTCGTTGAAAAAAAACGAAAAAAATCAACAGGTCTATCGATTTTATAACTAGAAGGGAGCTTCACTTTTTGTGTGGGTTTTTGAACGTAGTTGCCCGTCTGTGATTTAGTGTTGGTCTCGATTCCATTAAGTCCCATCCTTTCCCATAAAGATTTCACTTTCTCCATTCATCGATTCATCTTCGTAATATAAAATGTCATCTTCCTCGGAATCTGTTTCCATATAGTTAGATTCGCTATCTGATACCGAATCCACATCAGAATTTTCTTCTGCAATAGAATTTTCATTTTCAAATCTGATTCTACTTCAATTGCACGACGAATTTGTTCCTCATTCAAACCTCTATTCATAGTTATAGTAACACTTCTGACAAATTAAACGACCATTAAGTCTGTCAATATAAATATAAAGCATGTGTGGATAGCGAGAAGAGCTACATTGTTTTAAGAAAATTCATGATTCGTTAAAATAATGTGCAAAAAATTAAATTTTGGTTTACGTATGGTTAAAGAGTCCAAAAGACTTCTGTCCGGTTAAAGGTTAAGCATGAACAAATATGGTTAGTGATATTGAAATGCTTATAAAAGAAAATAAAGTTACTAATTGCTTGGTTCGGTCTTTTACCAAATGGCTTAGGAGAATCAAGAAACCAAATCTTATCAGATGATTTATCAATATTTTTGCAAGAATTACACAACCATTGTCCCCTTTCTTACATGTAGATATATTGGAATAATTAATTACATCTTATTAAACATTTCTGTATGTTGATTTGATACCCAAGAACACAAGTGGAGTCAGAAACAATTTCAATTATAAAAAATTCCATTTTTGTTTAAATGAAGTGAAAATTTTGTTTAAATGAATAACACAATATTAAAACAAATTTGAAAAATCACAAGACAATGAACATCATTTTATTATAATCACATATAAATAAATTTCCATATATTATTATTATTATTATAAGATATCTATATTGATATATTCCGTAAGTGCACAATCAAAACTATTTCAACGAAATCTCTCTAAATCCTTTAATAAACTAGATTTTTGATTTCTATTATTTTTCAATTTTTTCACATCTGGACACTGAAAACAATTCCAAAGTCTGATTTGTTCATCCTCACCAATGGTTGCAATAACTTCCCCGGTAGGGTTAGAAGCCATGCATAAAATTGATTTTATATGACCAGTTAATTCGATAATCGGTTGCAAGCTATCATCGTGCAAAATCCTAATTCGAAAACTATCCTTATCCTCGGAAATAATCGCCACCTCCTCATAGATGTCACTCCACAGAAGGCACGATATCTAGAATAAAGAACAGCCCCGATAACTCCAATAAGAGAAGGGAAAGAAAGCTAAAATTACACTGCTATCTGTGCATATTGTTCGTAGACAAATCCTTTGAGAAATGTTGTAGAGTTTTAATTCGCCTTTCTCGCATGCAGTGCAACACAAGAAAATATGCGCATCTCTATGACTCCAGGCCACATCATTGATTTTGTCATTAAACAAAATCAAAGGTGACGAATAGAGTTTATTCTCTGTCCAGAATGACAAATGAGAATCTTGTGCTACTACTGCAAGATAATGGAAATCGAGAGACCATTTTAGGTGAAGAATGGTCTGAAGAAATCAAATGAATAAATTATAAAATTATTATGTTTGCCCTTAATTAATCGACATTTTAATATTTTTATTTCAATATTATCTGAAAATCGATTTTACTATTGAATGATGCATAATTCATTCGATTTCTTTTACAACTGCTATAGAATTAAGTCAAAAGTTTAATTATTCATGTTGGGTTTGCAATAGCTAACAACAAATGTGCAGCAGCTCGTGAATTTGGTGTCGATGAAAAGCAAATAAGAGAATTTCATTTTTAATAGGTCGGCTTATAGGCGGGTCATTTATTTTGGACATTTTTTTCAACAAAATTTAGAGGGTCGGTTTCTATGCAAGTATATATAGCACCTAATTTTTTTGAAATTATATTTTCAAATAAAAATTAGGTATTTATTAAGAAAGCTTGACTATGAATCAGTAAATATATCAATGTTTTTTGAACTGGCTCATAGTCAAGCTTTCTTAATAAATACAATGGAAAAGAAACCAGTGGTGAAATTTGAAAAAAAAGTTTTTATAATAAAAATAAGGTATTTTTGATTATTTTATTTTTAATAATCAATGTTAAATCTATTAATTATCTTTTCTACCTGATGATACCTTTTCTACCTGTCAAATTATATCGTATAAGTGATGTTCAAATAATGTCTTAATTATGTATGTAATTTAAAAATTATGTGATTATATAATTTCTTTTATTTATTGATTTGAAATGTTGCTTTTAAAAACTGCATTTGGGAAATGTTTTCAGTTGAACATAAAACGTTATATGTATGGCTGTAAATAATCCTATTCTATAATTAATTGATGGTTTTTAATTTTAATAGACATGACATTTTTATTTCAATATTTTCTGAAAATCGAATTATTGATAACCTATCTAATTTCGTTAAAGTATTTACTCTATCTTTTATAGATCCCAAGTGACTGTCCATGTATTGAAGTAAATAGGACAGGTCTGACGTTGCGAAAAATACATTTAAAATACCATACTGCGAATCACCAGTGCCTACTTTATTAGACCTTAAAAACTTCGGAGTAACCTTAAAGTCTTTAAATTGACTAATTTGATCATCAGAAAGTATTAGAAGTCCTTTTGGAGCATATTTTAAATTCACTTTCATTCAACCTGGGATACTAGTATTTACAGCAATATTTTTATGAAATTATGAATTTCATTAATTAATTAATGCTATTGCACCTCAGATTGATTTGCACATAGACTTTGCAAATTTTAATAATCAATTTTTTCAATTCCAGTTTCTTAAACATTTGGAATTTTGGCAAGTATTTAAATAATTTTAATAAATTTATGGGTTTGCAAAATTAAATTCCCTGAAAAGGGATTTTGAATTATTATTGAAGTAAATAGGACAGGTCTGACGTTGCGAAAAATACATTTAAAATACCATACTGCGAATCACCAGTGCCTACTTTATTAGACCTTAAAAACTTCGGAGTAACCTTAAAGTCTTTAAATTGACTAATTTGATCATCAGAAAGTATTAGAAGTCCTTTTGGAGCATATTTTAAATTCACTTTCATTCAACCTGGGATACTAGTATTTACAGCAATATTTTTTATAATAGAATTATATTTTCCTTTATGCCTCATACGACTAACTTCGGCTTTTGTCAAAAATAGGACATCCAGATTTATTTTGGCGAAGAGTAACACTATCAAACAACCTTGCACAATTCATACACATGTTTTTTCAAGGTCTTCAATATTACTAGTCAATTTTACCAATTTAAGAAAATGTTCAGTGAAAAACATTTTAAAAGAACCGAAGTTTTTTCATGGTTACTCATTGTTTAATAAAGAAAATTATGAATTTCATTAATTAATTAATGCAATTGCACCTCAGATTGATTTGCACATAGACTTTGCAAATTTTAATAATCAATTTTTTCAATTCCAGTTTCTTAAACATTTGGAATTTTGGCAAGTATTTAAATAATTTTAATAAATTTATGGGTTTGCAAAATTAAATTCCCTGAAAAGGGATTTTGAATTATTACCGATTTTTCCAGTGGTCTAAATCAGCCATGGCCAACCGGTGGCCGCGAAGCGTTTTGATGTGGCCCGGACACAATTTTAAACATCAAATCAATAATTGTCTTTTAGAATTCATATTCGAATTAAGCATGTTTTTAATTTAAAAAATTGATTCTAAGTTTACTTGAATCGTAAAAACGAGTTATATTTATTTAAATGAATTTATTGTGGCCCGTGATAGTATTTTTCCGAAAATTTGACCCTTCGATTGATTTGGGTTGGCCACCACTGTTCTAAATAATCCCTTACAAAACAATATATGGACTTTCTAGAAATTACAGATTTCAAAATTCTTAGTTCTTAGCAATATGGCTCAAAAGATCTCTAGCTTTTTGACAAATAGAAATGACTTAAAATAATAAATAATGTTTTTAAAGTTATTGATTTTCAATTTTAAAATAATCAATATTTCTCAATCGAGATTGATACCAATAAAAAATATCAAAACAATTAAAATTTAATACCTAAATTCATGAATAAAATGTTTAAAGAGCATCAATATATAATATATTAAATCGATATTGATATAATAAATTTGAATAATATTATATACAATTGAAGATGTAAAGGAAAATAGAAACGTTAATCTGTTTAATTATATGTTAAAACTGCCGATTTGAATCCAGTTACATGTTCTTAGATGATTAATCCTTTAGATGCAAGATCCGGATATATCTGAATACTATTGAACAAACTTTTGTTTCTACTGTTAACAACCCTTCGGGGGAAAATTTTTTATTTAAATATATACTGAATGTATTAATTTCACTTGGTCTTTCTACACGTGTTTCAAATTTTCAAATCATAATTAACTTTTTTTTGACGGATAATTGACACATTTTCTCACATTTTGTGGCATTTAATTCCGCACTTAAAGGGTTAATATAACTGATTACATCAATTTCGTTTTTCCCTTGTTTGCCTGATTGATTATTTTATCCTCTGCGAAAGAAAGTTTTGAAGATAGCCAGTCAAGTTTAACTTCAGATATAAACAATAATTCCACGGATCTTAAATCCAGTCACAAATTCTCAGGAATGTATTATAGCTACTTAAATCAATATCAGTACTCTCTGTCTATAGCTATAACACGACGGGATAGAATAAAATTTTAAATGTTGATGCAAGGTGAATCTATATAAATTGCATTTGAATTGCTTGTGTATTGCACTTGAATTGTATGCTGCTATTTATAAACTCACTGAACCCGAAATCAACGGTAAATCGCACAGAAGAATATAAATAATTTTTTTAATCAAGTTTTAATCAAATTTCCCGCTGAAATTTTATCAATAAAGAAAATTGAATTTTTCAAACATAAATACCGAAATTTTTGCATTTTAATATATCAAATCAATGTTTTAATTATAATTGAATTTGAGTCGAAATTGAAATCATTAAAATGATATTTATTATAGGTCAATATTTTTTTTTATTTAACATGAATTTTCATCAGAGCTTTTATTAATATATATATTTATAATTAAAATCATTTAAGAAGTATTATATAACTAAAATAACCAAACCTGATTATTATTCCAATCGGGAACATGATTAGAGTTCTGTCTAATATCATAATGCTCCAATTTACCACAAGATCTACCTATTGACAAGATATTGTTTTTGATAGCAAGAGATATCACTTCAGATCGATGGTAGCGATCAGAAGAATACATCTTTCGTATTTTCGTTTTCCTTTTGGAATCCCATAATATTATAGAACCGTCAGTACTACCAAGGGCTAGAATGTGATCAGATTTATATTGCGTGCCATGAAACCATTTAACACAGCTAATACTCAGCGGACTCGCTGAACCATAATTCATAATTTCTTCAACTTCAATTGCAATTGCATCCCACAAATAAACAGCAGATCCTAAAGCTACTGCGATAATGTTTTGTTTACTCCAATCCATAATGTTAGGATGTTCTAAAGACACTTCTGGAGCGTCTAATACTCTTTCAGGATGCTTAAAAATTTAGGAGATTCATTTTGTTATTTCTTTATAAAAAAACAATAAAGACTCATTTCCTAGAACACTGGTTATAAACGCAAATTTTATGCCAATTAAATGTGCATTATGTTAACATTTTGGAGTGAAGCGAAGGTTACTAAGCCAAAAATAAAACAAACTGTTTGAATATAAAGCATGGTTAACATCTTTTAATTTTTGTGTGAAATATGCGGAAGGTTTAACTGCATTTTAGGCTGGGTTACTAGGAAACAAGTCCTTTTGACGAGTTTAGAGCAAATACTGTGGAAGATCGGAACAAGTTTCTTTAGTTTAAGGACGATTCCTGTTTTATTGAAAAGTAAAGGCGGGTTTGTAAATGTAAATGTATTACTTGATGGTGGTAGTACATGAAACACTGGGGATTATGGAAAAAGAGCATAATGCCTGATTCAGATATGGTTGGTGTTAGCTACAGTGATACCGAACGATGTCAAAAAGCGCTGGATGTTTTTGGACCAAATTCAGACCCAATACTGGTGCAGTTGGTAACCATGTATAGTACGATCTTCATGGAATCAGATTTTGATATAGGTTGTACTAATCATACTATGAAAACGTCTGGAAATCCAATTATTCAAAATCTTAGGCGCATGGCAATAAAGATGGAATTAAAAGTGGACGATATGATTATGAAATTATTGAAAATGGGCATCATCAGAAAATGACAAACCCCATGGAACTCACCTGCGGTCGTGGTAGGTAAGAAAGACGGATCAATCAGGATGTGTCAAGATTTTAGGAAGGCTAATGAAGTTACTGAAAAATTCAGTTTTCCAACGGCAGATCCCCAGACAATATTCGATTCTCTGTCTCGATCTTCAGTTTTTTCGTCCCTAGACTTGGGGTTAGGAATATTATCAGGTACACGTGGGTGAAGCGTCTCAGTTAAAAACAGCGTTTTCTATAAAGAAAGGACAGTTTTGTTACAATCGAATGCCATTTGGATTATCCACAATTCCAGCAACTTTCCAAAGACTTATGCACATACTGTTTGATGATATTTTGTATAACGGTGTTGCTGCATATTTAGATGATGTTCTGATATATTTGAAAATAGCGTGTTAGTTTTAATGATTATTATTGAAATGATTATTATTGAATATTAAACTTGTGGATTGTCGATTAGGGTGTTTGTGAAAGATCCAATGTAATGGCAGTAGAATAGGTTGCTCATAGTTTAAGAGAGATGAACTAAAGAATGATCAAAATTGGATGGAATCATGTAAAAGGAATAAAATTTCCATCCATAACATATGTACTGATACGATCAGGTCAAAGGATGGACTTGTATTGGTGGATTGGAAAGAGTTAGAGCTAGAAGTTCCCATACGAGGTTTTCAAGTTAGAAAGAGCTGGAACATCAACTCCAGCGATTCTGGGAGGTAAATGAGCTTGGTGAAACGAAAGTTAAAGTGTCTATATTCATGATGTTTCGATTCGTTTCGGTTCCAGCTCCAACTTCGAAACCGTGGTAATGAGAAAGATGATAGTTATCACGGTGAATACATACCTGAAATGCGATTCCATGACGTTATGGGCATTTTCCTAAATTCATACCGACATTGGTGAGTATTTTGAAGGCGTTAATAAATAAAACATCGCCAAGGGTTACCGTAACTGTTGCTATAGTTTCAAACTGGCTAATTTGATAAAATACCCGTATAGTTGATTTTGTCTTTTAGAAGTAAATATTTTTGTTAAAAAATACATATAAAATATCGAAACCGGAGCCAGATTGGGTTTAATTCCTAAGCTCCGGTTCCTGATCCAAATCCTGGGAGTATATTATTAGAAAACTGACATAAAACACCATAAATAAAATTGAGCAAATTGATTAAGTTTTCTGTATTTGTGAAAAATTGCTTTGATTTCCTGCCTATAATACCGGAATTTCTTACCGGCCAATCAAATAATTCCAAATTTTTTATTGGCTAATTGAATAACTCCAGTATTTTTCATGGAGAATTTGTTTTTCTTTAGAAACATTCTATCTCAATTTTCATATTATAATCCTTGACTGATTATGAAATGCCCTAAAGATTTCGAATTCGTGATGGTATGTCTTTAAAGACTTGAAAAAAAAGATTTCTTGATGCGAAAGTGGAGTTTAGCGTCAATTTGTATTGAGAAAGTCAAATTGATCATCAAAAATAGTAATTCATTATATAACTGTGGTGAGATCGGTAAATGGTGTGGGAGGGCTGATGAAAACAATTATTATTACATTCAAAAAAATTTAAATTAAAATAAAAAATGGTAATACAAGTTTTAAAAAAGTAAACTTATTCTTACAATTGATATGTGTCGATTGAATTTCCGTTTGATAGTTTGGCTTTGGGAAATTAATTGTTGTAGCTTCTCATCTGATGAAGGATGACTCATGGTGAATACTTAATTTTAACAATCGTTTCCGAGATGGTCTCATTGTTTTTTCAATTAAATTTGGAATAGATAGTTCTTGATAATTTGAATTAGTATCGATTGAATTTCTATATAAACCAATTTCAATATTTTCAAAATTCATAACGCCTCTGTGTGCCATTATTCTAAATGGAGAAATTATTATTATTTGCATTAAATAATAGAATATTGTTAACCTATCTCCAATATATTGAGTTTTAGGTTTTAAATTTGCTCCTAGACAACATTTAGCAAACTTGATAGATTTTAAACTTCGTCGTCGCTTAAGACTTAAAATATCAATTATAACATATATTCAGATTACAGTGTTACCTGGGTGTTTTTAAAACGGATTTCTCAATTCTAAATAATTATAAATCAAAATCAATTATAAAAAACTATAAATATTTACTTATTAAATAACAAAGTCGAATTTAATTCTATAAATCAAATAGATTAATGGAAAATAAAATTAAAAAATTTACTTTCATTCATCTTTGTTCTTAATCGCCTCTTTTATAGAAATATTATAAATATATTTAAACAAGAATTATTTATCTATTTTCAAAAACTTTTTTATAACTAATGTTGAATGTGTTAAAATATAAATAATAAATTCTATTTTTTTACTTCGTTTGATCGAAATGAAAATTTTCGGTTTTACGTTTTATAATAAAGATTATACATAAAATTATATTATTCACAGTTCTCTATGGTGAAAAATATTTATATAATTAGCACTAGTTAAAACTTTAGCTGAACTTACTGAAATGTTATAACGAGAATAGTTTGATATTGTCAAAGAATCCACGGTAAATTGATATTAAAAAGGCAGGTGAAAACTATTGACACTAAGAAAATGTTTTGTTTAAATGCTCTTGGGCCTCTGATAAATTTTTCATCAGCTCTTCTTTAAACATCTTCATGGCTATTATCTTTTCTGCCATCTACATATCCATGGTAACAACAATGTTGACAATGTACATAGGGGTTGAAAACCAATGAGCAGGGTGATTTACATTACTAGAACTCCATTTTAACTCCTCAGTGTATTTTTATTTTCGGGTTCATGACTGTTGATAAAAGATATTATGCCACTTTCTCATTATACACTTATTTCTGTGATTATTGTCTTTTATTGTTCTTATAGTTATGGCTCATTGTTTGATGTTAATCATTGTCAGTTTCAAACATTGAAGTGTTGATTTCTCGTCTTAATAACTTATTCTTATACTAGGTTAAGATAATGAAGAAAAATCTCATACACACGCCGATACTCATCGATTACTATATTCCATCAGGGTTCTTAACCATCTATTTTAATTGCTATTTTTTTACATTTAATTTGTAACTTACAAAATGTCAAATTTCTCATCCCATGGTATATTTTGATTATTTTCTTTCTGTTTTAACAATTGCTTCTTTGAGATAAACTGTTCCAAATTTTAATAAACAAGGTTGCCAAACTACATCTGGCTCTTGTGTTAGATTTAATTTATTAAGCATCGGAAATTATTTCATTTTGAATATGGAATGCAACTGGGATAGATCTCAGCGTATTGTTATTAAAACACTTGCGAACCATAGATAAAGAGCTACCCGTTGTAAACGACCATTAAGTCTGTCAATATGTTCGCACTTTATATGGAGCAAATCACAAATTAACACTAGTAAACTAATGCCCTCGTTTTGTTTGTAGCAGATTAAAAAATTTGTGACGTAGTTTGTTTCATTTTTTTACAAAAAGCATCCTTGCGTCCCACCTGGGAAGTTTCCACGACCCACATTAGGTGAAAATTTACCCATGGTTTGAGAATAGATGATCTATAGCAGGAGTGGCCAACCGGCGGCCCGCATGCTTTAGTATTTTGAAAATATAATAAAACTTTTTAAAATACGATATAATACAAAAAATGTAATAAATGTAATAGTGGGCCGCCGGTAAATATTGAACAAAATTTATTGTTTATTTCATATTTTTATCAATTTTAATCAATTAGTTTTGTATGCTACATTTTGAAAATTTGCCCGATTCATTATGCTTTATAATCAGGGCTATCAAGTATAAATAGTGCCAGTTTATCCTGTACCTAAGAAGCATAATTTATTTAACATGCACGCAAATGCTTTATTGTTTTTTAAGCGGTTGTCTATTACTGCGCTTCTCCTGTTCCTTAGTTGGAATTAACACAGAAGCATTAGTTAAAAATTTACGCCTTTCAAACCTGCGGCCCGCCGCATTATTCAAAAATATTGTAATGGCCCTTTTACCAAAAAGGTTGGCCACCCCTGATCTATAGGATATAAAATTTCAAGTTAATTGATTTATCTTTTGAAGAATTCACAATAATTGATAAAATTGTAAGAGTCAACATTCTAAGAAATGCTTATAATTGATTAAGAAATTTAATAAATATTAATATTTTTGTTTAATAATTAAAAAATTAGGTAATTTTAGAGCTTTTTCTGAAAAAGACAAATAATCTATTAAAATACACATTTTAGTATTTAAAGTTATAATAAGCTATTGAATATTGTTTTATTACAACTTATTTAATTTTGTTTACTATTAGTCAATCGACTACTTGTAAATTATTATAATTATATCATAATACTAATATTAAATGTTTTAGAAAAATAAAATTGGGTTTTAAAATTTTCATTAATTACGAGGAGATGGATTTCGTAGATTTATACGGTAAATCTTAGATTTATAAATAAAATAATGACTATCAAAAATTCAGATTTTTCACAAAGTTCAATTCTGTTGATAAATGAAGTATCATCTATAACAGATAGCGAGAACTCTAATGGAATAGTAGCGATACAAGAAAATGTTCTTGGTACCGAGGTGTTTCAAGAAGGAACCAACGAACTTAATGGCAATGTAACGGAAGAAAACGTTTTTCATGGTAATGACCAATTACCATTGCTAAATGAAGGGTTACCAATAATAAATAATGGAATAACGGGAAATTTTTCAAGTTATGCTATAATGAACTCTAATGGAATAGTAGCGGTACAAGAAAGTGTTCCTGGTTTGCCGGTACCTCACGCAGGAAATAGTGTTATAAGTAGCACTGTATCAGGGGGAAATGAAATCCTAGATAGTGAAGATATTCCTGTAAATGGGCAGTTGTGGGATGATTCACTAATTTTACGTATTTATTAATAATCACCAATGAGGATATAGCTATCGCACTAAATAGTTAAGTTAGTTATTTTATTATTGTATAATTAAATTTATATATTAATCTTGTATTTAATGTATATTTAAATATTAAAATTATTGTATAAAACAAAGTAAAAAAAATTAAAAGTAAAATTTATAAAATTAAAAACATAAAAACAATTGGCATAAAATTCATTTGACAAATATTTTTAGTATCATCGTTTTCATAATTATCGTATTTTATAATTTTATATTTTTACCAATAACTTCTTATACTCAGTGCAAAGCTAAATTTCATTGTGTATCATTAATTGAATATAGTAATTAGATTAGAAAGTTTAGTTTAATAATATTGACAGAAGTATACTCTGTCATCTCCCGAAATTAGAATTAAAGGTTTAGTGTGGTGTTTTTAAAAAGTATCGAGAAGAAGAATTTTGCAAAATCTCTTGCAAAATTATCGTCCGTTGGCAAGTGAAAGAAAGCCTGCTTTTCAAAATTTAGTATAAATATAGTTTATATTTATTCTATTTTTCTGATTTATAAAATTAAAAACATAAAAACAATTGGCATGAAATTCATTTGACAGATATTTTTAGAATCATAATAATTATCGTATTTTATAATTTTCTATTTTTCAAACAACTCAATGCAAACTTAAATTTCACTGTAAATCATTAATAATATACAGGGGTTTTCATTTATTTTCGTTATTTTTTCATTTCTTTTCGTTTTTGTTTCGTTTACTTTCGTTATTGTTTTATTAATAGCTTATAAGATTTAACAATACTAGGGGTTCTGTCCCTGTTCGCTTCGCTTCACCAACCCAGTTAGAACGTGGGGGTTAATGTTAAAGTTAATATCCAGGGTATTCTTGGATAGGAGTAAGATTCAGTTTATTAATATGTTTACATAACTATGATAAAAGATAATAGCATAAATCATTTCTAAGTAACATAAAACAATAAGTACAAATGATTAAATACTTCAAAAAAAAATAAAGTAAAATTCGGATGGAGGGGACACTTAGCTTTTTTATATATAGAGAGATAAACATGGGTGTCCGCAAGGGGGGCGCTTGTCCCTCCCCCTGGATTTCCCAAACCATTCTATTTTTGATTAATCTAAACACATTTTAATAGATGCGCTCAAACAATGTTGGCAAAACCCAAGACAAAAAAAAATTAATAAAAAAATTTAATTTAATGAGGCTTCCTACATTTATTTTCAACTCTCCCCCCTAGAAAAATTCCTGCGGACGTCGCTGAATGTTAAGTTGGTATGTACTTGTTAGTTTCGTGGATGTTATGAAAACGTTAGGTTTGGAGGTTGTTATTCGATGGATTGTTATTTAATGAGAAAATTGATGAGCCCGAAAGAGTCTCCGTTAAAACTTGTGGCGGGACAATCGGGGTGCAGGCTGTGTTTTGTAATGAGACAGTAATAAGTTAAAAATAAAATTAATATTCAACAATAATAGTTATAGTACCAAAACTTTTATTAATCAAAACCAAAATAATAATACTTTGAAAATTAATACTTTGATTCCGAGATTAATTCGATCGTCAAGGGATAACGCAGTACAAGGATTGGAATGGTCTCCCGTTAGATTCTGTAATTAATTCAATGGTCGATAGATAATACAGTACCAAGATTGGGGAAGATTTTCAATTCGATTCCGTAATAAATTCGATTGTCAATAGAAAATACAACTTGAAACTAGCGTTATTTTCTGTTTAATTCAATCTTCTTATATTTAGATTATTTATCGACTTTTTAAAATTTGTAATTCATTTTCTATAGTGATAATTTACTAAGGTAAATTATCACTATATAGTTTGTTTTTTTAAAAAAAAAATAAAAAACCTTCTCCACGTGCAACGTGCAGAATTGTTATTTGCATTCAGACCATACAATTAACAAAACCAAAAAAAAATAAAGAATTACAATACATTACACTGAATATAAACACAATTTATTAATTTAAAAACGACTAAGTATTTATTTCCTCACAGTCAATACATTTTGGAATATAAGGAAACATTTTCCTAAAATATTCATTACAGTCATTCGAGCCGCTATTAATAAGTTCCATTGGTTGATTTTCATTTGTGGGACATTCTCTCTTAACATGTTCTTTCAACTTACAAAAGATGGGATTTAAAAATGGGGAATATGGGTCAAGAAATTGTAAAGTAAATCTGGGTGATTGAATTAAACTATGAATGACGCTAGATTTGTGAAATTTCACATTATCCATGATAAGGATTGTATCATTGAACTAAGCTATAGAAATTTTCTGTATTGAATGGTTTATCGTGTCATATAACCAACTATATCTTTTTTACTCATCGCACAACACACAGAAAAATTTCTTGATCGCATTGCTGGAATTTGCATAACAGCCTATTCACCTACAAGAGATCTACCACGAGTTCATCTTATGCCTATATTAAATCCAACTTGATCAATGAAAATAAATTTTCCTTCGCCGACAAGAGACAAATAATTTAATAGACTTAGTGCATATTCTCTTCGGGACGAAATCACATCTGCATCATTTCTTCGTACTGGAACACAATGTAATCGTTTCAGTGAATACTGGAATCCTTCTACATACCTGTGAAGTGTCGATTTCGTACAGTCAGTATCTATCCAATGTGGATTTCTTGTAGATTTTTTTGTCTTTTCCCACCCCCTTTTCCAGCATCAATAACATTTTTCTTTTGATATTTAGCAATAATACTTCCAATTGTACTTCTAGGAACATCCATTATTGAGGCAATGTGCTTTATAGCTGTTGAGGATACCTAAATAAAAAATAACATAATAAATAAATAAATTACCCGGAGGAAGATCGTCATGACAAATGGGAAGATCGGTAGGAACTCAGAAAAGAAAGCGGAAGCAAAAAGAAATGAGAAACGAGGAGGAAGAAAACAAAAGGAATCAAACATGAAAATAAAAACCAATGTCAGTATTAATTAATTAGTACAAAAAGAAAAAGGCATTTTGGAATCGAGAAAAAAGAAAAGAACAATATTCTTATCTCGACAGCCTGCCAGTGATAACGTGATAATTGCTGGGAGAAGGCGGTTAAACAAAAAAGGAAAGAAGGAAAATAGCTTGACAGCCGTCAGAGATAAAAATGGAACAGTCGGGGAAAGCAGGAGAACGAAAGTGGAAAAACAGTTGGTTATCTTCAGTGCCACAATTTAAGCAAACTTAAGAAAGAGAAACTAGCAGAGACAAAATTAGACAAAAAGTGACGCGAAATTAAGACAGTTTGTGAGACGATTTGTGAGACAATTTGAGAGATAAAATTGTTGGAGAAAAATAAGACAACGTCGGACGAAACGTTGTTGGAGAAACGATTATTAAAAAGAATTTTAAGGAAATTAATTGTGAAGAATAATTGTTGGAGAAGATTTGAATAAAAGAATTAGTTGGAAAATTAAACGAAAAGAAGTTACTTGATTATTTGAATAAACTCGTGAAGGTCAAAGAAAACAACCAGCTCAAAGGCTCAGTTGAAAAACCAATCAGTAATTTATGATCCTTTAATCCGGTGTTATACGCAAATGCTATTCCTCACCGAGTGTTGTAATAAGCATTGTATAGACACCAAGCAGAGTGTTGTATTGATTGCCAGTGTAAAGAAAAAGTTTATTTGTGATTATCAATAAAGATTTCTGTTGTCAAGTTTATTTGTGGATCGTATAAAGACACGTTTGGAGTCAGAGTAACATTTAAATTTATCACCAACTCAATAACCCAACATAGCATTATCATTTAAATAAGACTGCACAATTCGGTGTCCTTCGGCACCTGAAATCTTTAATCTCGTCATGGCTTGTTTATTAGCTTTCATTTTATATTTTCTAATTAATATTTCGACGAAAATCAACGATAACGAAAATCAATGAAACAAAAACGAAAATAAATGAGAAAATGACGAAAATAAATGAAAAACCCTGTAATTAAATAAATAAAATTAAATTTGACTGGAATTGACAAAAATATCTTCAATATATCGAGTTAAAGTGGAGAAAATATTTTTCATAATCAGCAGACAATGAACTAAAAAGAGAAATAAACTTAAAATTTCCACTATACGTGGAATTTTAAAGGTAGTTTATAAATTTAAGAACATGTATTGATTTTTATAAAGAAGTAAAAGAAAATAATAAAATACTACTCGAACTTAGTAGTGTGGATAAATACAAACAAGACGAATGTAAGGATGATCAATAAAAATGACTACATGTAATTTTTAAATTTTTATGTGCAATCAGAATTTGTTTTTACGTTACCAATCATATATTATAATTGTAAAAAACGTGTATATGAATAAGTTTATAAAGAAAATAAATATATTGAAAAAAATGTTCTCTTTTATTGTACTCAGCAGTCGGTAATCCTAGTCATTGAATAAGCATACCCATTACTTCTTCCAGTATTAAATGATTAACCTATTCCTTATTCCAATTCACTTCTTAAATACGGCTTCACTTTCCGATTACAAAGGATACAATTAGAAACAATGATACACTGATTATTATATCACAGTCAACATGTATTTATAAAAAGAACGTATGACTTTAAATAATAATTAAAAAGTATATATAGAATAAAAATAAGAGATACAAAGGAAAATAATTAATTGGAATCAAAAATCTTTCAAAAATAATATTTTTTCCCTGAAGCATTTCAAAAAGAGAAAAATGGTATGAATTTTACTTTATGAAATTTAAAATAATAAGGTTCCAAAATTATTTATTAAAACATTTAGAAAAAAAATCATAAACGTTTATAAATGTCTAAAAACATTTAAAGTTTATATTTAAATGACGCGCCGGATTTTATGAAAATGAGGCACTGAGATCAATTGTAACATAAAAATAAATTCGTTTATAATATAATTTATTCCTGATTTTTAATAGGCAAGATTTTTTAAAATATTTTGTTAGGTTATAATAATATTTAATTTTTGTGCGTATTAATTATATTATTAATAATAAACGATGAAGCAAATTTTGAAGATAAAACAGATATAACAAATTTATAAGGGATATCTTTTAGAAAAATTAATTTGACAACATAAATAATTCGTGAACCGAAAATTTATATATGATTTAGAATAGTACTGAAACTAGTAGCTTTTTTAAAACACATAAAATGTATTTTTAAATATTTGGGTGTTTGTGGTATGTTGAAATTGAATGATGACATTGCTCAAAATATTACAAAAAAATACAGAGCCTGTTAGAGCCACTTGGAGGCCCAGGTCTGACATCATATGCGGCCACTATATAATGAAAATATAACAATGTATACTCTTTACTGATTAAAAATTTATTATTTCAAAACTTAAAAAAATCTAATTCGAAATATATTACTTAATAAATAAATTTAAAAATGAGCTTTTCGAGCTGCAAACGAACTTATTAATATTATTAATATTTAGCGTCGCCAAACCATTTACATGATCCTGGAGCATGGTTGATCTTAAATAATTTTTTATGCGTTTGAGTACGCTAAAACTCCTCTCTGCTTCCGCTACGCTAACTGGCAAGGTTAAAAATATTCTGAGCGCAATAGCAATGTTGGGATATATATTTAGAAAACCCATTAGAACTCATGTAATAGCTCAAAGCCTACTATTCTGTATTAATTTTTTTCTCTACGATTTTGAAATCATATTGGCAGTTATTTGTGCACGTGCAGTAAAAAAATAAAAATCTGAGGAAAAGTGAAAATTACACCAAAAAATAAGGCCTTCTATAGTTAAATTAGATTTTATCAAAAGAAATTTTTTTTGCCATACGTAAAAGTGCAAAATAAACTTTTTGATCATTTGGTGTAGTATCAAAATAGTGTTTTTTGGGGGCCCCCATGCCAAAAGACCCTCCGGACCCCCCATATTTTGGGGCCTGCATATATATATAATTTATAAATTAATTTGTTTTAAAAATATATATTTTGGAACGTGTTATAAATTAAATTTTTTAACATGGCGACCAACTTCAAATTTTTGAGCTTATCCAAACTTTAGAAGACACACAATTATTACGAATATTAAATTTCTCGTTAATTCGTATCTGAATAAAAAACTGGATAATAAACTTTAAGATATTATCAAGGGATATTAAGTTTCACGTTAATTTGTTTCTGGAATAATAAACTGGATAATAAACTTTCTTTAACTTCAACTTTCTCTTGATACTTTCCGACTTCTTAAGTTTTATATTACTATTTAGTTTAAAAATTCTTTACTGATTTGTTTATTGATTGATTTTTTCTCTTTAGCGATAATTTATTATGGTAAATTATCGCTATATAGTTTTTTTAAAATTTTACATGTGATGCGTGGTGATTAGGACCACGATCAATATTATGGTAATTAGCAATAAAAAATATAATATAAAAATACATTACAAAATACAATACAAAGAGAATTTAAAATGTTTTTAATAGACCATTAAATTTGGCAAATGATCTCAACGATTTTTTTATCGAAATGATTAATATGTTTCTTAAATCAAAAAGTTAGCAAAAAATGTAGTTTTATACAATATTACAGAAAAGATGATTTAAAAAGTATTTTTTAATTTTAAATGACTGAATATCATGAATTGACGAAAAATATTTAAAATTACGAGACCTTTAAACATTTAAAGAAATAAAAATTAAAGCAAAATCTGCATTCTTAAATGTAGACAAAACATTGGAGGACACAGCAACGTCAAATGAATGGAAGAAATAAGCAAAATTAGTATAGTAGACAACCAGAATTTAAATTACAATAATCTCAAAGTGGACAAGAAACCAATGTCAACAATCAAAGATAATTTAGAGAAAAACAACAAGGGATACCAAGAAATTCTTATTAACAGCATAGAATGAATTTGTATTCAAACTCATACTGGTCCACTCAGATGTCGGGCTTACAGAGAAATTGGACACATACAATTGGAATATATAAATATTAAACGCTCTTATCTTAACTGCTATTTCGATATCAATGTTCGTTGAGCTTGTTGAGATGCAGTTTATTGTATTATTAAAGATAATTTGCAATTGTTTCTGAAATGCTAGTATTCTGACAAAAAATGAAACATTTGACTTAACAAAGCAAAAAAAGGAGTTTGAGCAAAATAATTCACAACTAAAACTGTTAAAATCAATAGAATCAAACAGAAATCAGACCCCGAGGCCATACCTTAAAAGCAAAAGACATTTATATTCACACATTGGGTAACATAGAAATTTTAAAGCTAGCCGCTACTATTTCTTTAATACACTTTGTAGCTAACAATTTAGCTCTCTCATTCAAGTTTGCTTTCGCCGACATTGAATCATTCCAAACATATCAAGATCCAAACGTTCCAACAAACTTGTTTCTCCACTTTTAACAATGTCGGGGTCTCAAAATTAACGAGGATTCCAACTTGCACTAGTGTCCTATATAGATAAAACAAGTCGGTTAATATAAATTTATTTGAATAAAATTTACAAATCGGAATGTTTACCGAATTACAAACTGTTCTCAGTTAAAATCAAATCCCATTTACACAGTTTTTGTTTTCAACAATCGTGTGTTATGTAAGTTGTTATATTACATATTATGCTTCCTTTATATATGCTTGTAAAACAAAATACTCCCCTGTAAGCTGTTTCTGACTATCTTTAAATGATTAGTCTCGTTAAGATTAGCTCTTCAAGAATTCGAAATCAAATTAAGATTTTTTAGGCGAAAATAATGAAGAACCACACAGTATTTATACCTATTTTTTCTCTAAAAATATTTTCACCTGTTTATTAATTCTTATCGTTTTAATTCATTAACGCATATAATTATTATTTCTATTTTCCTCTTTATTACGATTGCGTGATAAAAATAATTATTATTTTTCACGTCAAGGTAATGTCCTCATTACCCTTTTCTCTGCGGACAAACTCTTTCACAATCGTTGACCATCATTGTTGTCCGATTAAATCCTTTACCGAACGTGATATTTAGGACATCAATTGTCAATTTGGTTTTCGTGATTCTATTTTTGTCTTTGTTTGTTACGAACTTTGGCTCTAATTAAAGTGATATCCGATTCGGCACCCAATTCGTCGTGTTGCTCGTCGATTTGCATGTCGTTATCTATCTCATTCTGTTGTTGTTGTGTTTCTTCCTCATTTAAAGAAAAATATTCGTTATCTGAGCATTATGTCATCCTTTCTTTACTTGTGGTTCCAGTTTTACTGTCTGCATGGGTTCTGATTTTTTTTCTTGAAAAAGATTATGTCCTTTACATGTCTACACATAACGAATCAATATCGGGTTCAATTTCAGAAATGCTAACTCGTAATAAATTTTTCAAAGTCTCTGTCAAAACGCATGTCTTGCGCTTATTTTTTTTATTATAAGTAATGACGAAATTACTGTTTCGCATAGGTATGTGATCACAGAAGGAATTAGGGTTACAAAAGCTGCTTTTACAATACATTGATATCGTTGCTGTCATCTCATCCAGATTTTATGTAATTTTAATTTTTTATTTCAATGGTTGACATCATTAATATTATCATCGTAATTAACCTTATCATTATTACCGTTAAAAATTACTAGTATAATTACCAGGGTTAACATTACGTTAATTATTGTCAAACTTAATTTCATCGTTGTTCTCATAGATTGCACATTGTTTTTCAAATCAATTATTTCATTCGTTTTGTTGTTATCATAAATTATTGTTTACTATTTTATTATCACTATCATCTTCATTATTGTTATTATAATTACATTATTACCATAAATATACATGATTTCATTAATTATTTACACAACTTCATCTAAAACTGCACTGTGTTCACAACATATCAATGTTGTCTGTGGATTATAGAATGAATATGTTTTGCATCTAAGCATACCTTTTTCACTTTGGCCGTAAATCCTATATATATACATACTCATTTAACTGTCGATAACATTTCTGGACAGCAAAGCAAATGGTCAAAATTTTTGGAGTCATTAATATCATACAAAAAGCATTAACTGTGCATAATTTATAATATCAGATTCATAGAGTTGATTTTTAATATTATCTTTTTGCATTCAATTCTTCTTTTTCATTGTATTATTTGAGCATGAAATGGATTTCTGTGGATTTGTAATTTTACTTTCGCGAGTAGTTTTGCAAACCTTCATCGCTCTTGGTTGTTCGTACACTTTATTAATTGAATTAATTTAAGAATTTATTAAAGGAGCCTCATGTTTTTAAATTTCCAAAATTTAGATTTTTTATTGAGAATTTACTAAAAAAGGATTCTCAAGTTATATCATTTAACTATCCATCATTGTCAACTGGCGTAAAATGTCTTTTGTGCCGATCAATTTAACAATACTAAAATAAGATTAAGAAATATTTTTAATTTTAATTTTGTGATTTTGAATTGGAAAATTTAATTGGGTTTTGGAAAAGAAAGAAAAAGTTAAAAATTCGTCCAAGTGAGTCATACTAAATCGTTTAAGATCTGGGTAGAAGGTGACACAAGTTTAATCTTCTTTTGCAGCTTTATATATCTGCGGATCATGTTCTTCGACAATGTCTAAAAGTTTTTAGAATGTTAAAAGTAACATTAGAATATTTTTAAGCATGCCCAAAATATTGTTAGGAGAATCTCACAAAAAAGCTACAAATTACAAACCTTCATCGCTCTTGGTTGTTCGGACACTTAATTGAATTAATTTAACAATTAATTAAAGGAGCCTCATGTTCTTAATTTCCAAAATTTAGATTTTTTATTGAGAATTTACTAAAAAAGGATTCTCAAGTTATATGACTTTAACTATCCATCATTGTCAAATGGCTTAAAATGTCTTTTGTGCCGATCAATTTAAAAATACTAAAATAAGATTAAGAAATATTTTTAATTTTAATTTCGTGATTTTGAATTGGAAAATTTAATTGGGTTTTGGAAAAAGAAAGAAAAAGTTAAAATATCGTCCAAGTGAGTCATACTAAATCGTTTAAGATCTGGGTAGAAGGTGACACAAGTTTAATCTTCTTTTGCAGCTTTATATATCTGCGGATCATGTTCTTCGACCATGTCTAAAAGTTTTTAGAATGTTAAAAGTAACATTAGAATAGTTTCAAGCATGCCCAAAATATTGTTAGGAGAATCTCACAAAAAAGCTTCAAATTACAAATTCTAAGTATATCTTTCATCAAATACAGTATGCATAAATTAAATTTAAACAAATTGAAATTGTTGTATTTGTCATTTTATATAATGCTCGCTATTCTTTCGGCCACAATATTGAAAAAAACATTAATTGACGGTGATTTTACCTAATGCACTTAAAGCTAATTATTTCTTTGAGGTGCAAATTCAGACAAAAAGTTAGTTAAATGCCGAAAATTAAGATACGCTCATGCTTTTTGAACTGATATACTAGGAAGAACAGATGACAAGCCAAAATGTTTATTGGGTTTGACTTATTCTATGATCACAGGTGCGGTCAATAATATGAAAAAACAAGCGATTTTAAATTATCTCCTTACAGTTTGAAAAATATCGTTGTAAAAGAAATTGGATAAATTCTGTAGTTTCGTTGATTAATTGCATTTTCCAACCACTTTACGATAATCACACGCCAACTAAGAGGTAATCAATGCGTGATAAAAGGATCCCTGAAAATCTGTTTAAAGCTTTTATCGTATTCCTTGCTTGAAGTTTCCAAGACGAATAACATTTACGATTATTATTTCTGGTGAATTTTCTTGTTTGGTGTTTTGATATTATGTTTTAGAGGAATTTGTAAAAAAAGTTTTAATTGAAAATAGATATTTAGAAATTTTTGGTTTGAAAAATTAGATGTTTGAAATTTATTAAATACTTCAAATATCTCAACAAAATTTTAGCAAGTTATTATTTGAAAATTTCTCTTATATTTTTTGAATATGAAGAAATCGCAAATCCAGTTCAACAAAAAACATTATTTATGTTATTGAATCTTCCAAATCCTCTGACTAGAGCAATCTTAATCAAAGACATTTAAACCAACCATGTTTATCATTTAGTAAGCCCTGAAATAGGAAATTTATAAGCCGTTGTCTATGGCAAAATATGTTTCTACTGTTTAGAAAATGTTGAGTGAACATCCGGAATTAAATTTTTTTTCCTATTTAATCGAAAAAATCTTTAGTAAAATGTTGCTCCACGTTGGAAAAGTTTATAAAACTATTAAAGTTATTGAATTTGAAAAACTTTGTCCATATGTCAATTCTGTGAAATTACAAGCAATTGTATATAATCTAATTCGTAATTTGGAGTTGCCGATCAGAACTGATCATCGATCTGGCATTCTTGAATTCGATGTCTATACAGATCTGGTAATTAGTCAACGGAATGATACCGATTTAATATCTCAAAAGTTAAATGGAATAGGCAATTGTCGAAGTTTTCTATTGCTATTTATGAAGTTGCTTAGCACATAGGTTACGTAGATCTCGAAAAACAACATAGTCGCGAATGGGTTTGACAGTGTTCTAGAAAAATCATTAAATTCCACCAGCTGATTCTAAATAGAAATATCAATCACCCAAATCAATGCATCTCGATTTCAATATCACCTGCCTTCATCACCTCGGCACCAGTGCTCTGTCGTTCTGCCGGTCGGCGTGTCTGACCTAGCAAGGTGCCGGGGTCGATTATTTTGATTTCAAGTTAATCGCACTTTTGTATCTCGTCGTTTGTGATGCGGAACATTTAATGGAAAAACATAATGGTGGTTATCTCAATGTTCTCAGAAATTGTCGATAATGTTATCAAATGTTACCAGAATTATCTTTTCAAAACAACGCTTAAAAATCGTTTCATGGCACAAACCAATATCGAAATCTCGAAACTGAATCTGATTCTGAGATTCATAGTTAACCAATACAAAAACCGATAAACGAAATCCTGTCAATCGAACAAAACAATTGGTAATATATATACGTTATTCATATGTATGAGGTTTATTTGTTTTTGCAATTAATGAAGCACCCTCAAAAAAATATTTAATATTTGATTATTCAATTTGAATTGATTTGTAAATTTTTTTGTTTTATTCCTGTTTTCTTTGAAAAAATTTCCGTATTTTTTTTGTTATCTGGTCCCAAGTGTCACTACAATTTTTCTGATTTCATACATTCGCTTGATAGTTGATCCATACAAATTACACGAAATAGGTTTCTATTCATTATTTAGTAAGTGAGGAAATATAATTATATTTCAAATAATAAGTTGAGTATTTTGAATTTTTCTAGGAGGTTTGTTTTCCCTAATTTTTCTTTTCTTTGATGATGTTGCTCTGGTATATTTGAATCTTCTCTAGGTAACAATTCTAATATGTCTTCACTGCTTTTTTGTGTTTTTATTTCCTTTTGTAATCAATTTTAGGGTTAAAATCGAAGTATTAATTTTAGTAAAATATAATAGTAAAGTTATGACATATTTTGAAAATTAAATATAATTTTTAATAATTATTGTCAAAATATGTATTCTATTGGTAAAACAATTAATTATTTCAATTAAGAAATTTTGTTTATTGATTGAAATTGCAATATTTTTTGTATTAATTTTATTGAAATTTGATTTCGATGAATTATCGAATATGTATAATTTAACCAAAGAATTAAAATTCATTTATATTTCGTTTTTAAATACTCTGACAAATAAATTATTCATCAAACGCATCCTCAGAAATCATAGTGCATTATTCCAGACTGAACAAATAAAAGTACATTTTAGATGTCTTAATGCGTTTTCAACCGATCTTTGTTTTTTCGAAATAATCAATCTTTCCTAATTGCCGATTGAGAGTTCTCAACGGTTAAGGAATAAATAATTAAACGGTTGGTACTTGTTGATATAAATCATAGTTTCAATGTAACAACTTAATGAAACATGTAATTTTGGCAAACCAAAAAATTTAAAAGACGTTTACTTATTTGTCCACGACCTTGCTGTGATTCTATATTTTAGTTAAATTTTTATTTAATTTTTTAATAAATAATATTTATCATTTTTCTCTTTTCGGCCACTGTAAATTATTTGAATATTTGCACATATGTTGCAGAAACAAATCATCTCATCTCATTATTATCTCCTGTCATTTTGTTTCTACCAATATCTGATCAAATCAAATTTAATTTTTCATTAATTGTGACTTGATTAACAATATGAATTCATAAATGTGCCTTGATCTGTCATATTTTGTATGCATTTCTTCTGCATAAAAACATGTATATATTTTTTATATTATGTAATTGGATATTATCAATTTTATGACAAATTACTCATCAGCAAACTAGAATATTCAAAACAATAATTACTTAAAATTATTTAAATTAATGACTTCTTTTCAAAAAATTAGTAAAAACAATTAAGTCACTGATATATAAAAAACAAATTTACTTTTATACTCTCTCTTGTACCAAAATAACTACGATTTAATAAGCAAATCTATATTAGACATTAGGAATTTTATATGACATCAAACAAACACTTATTGTTATAATACATTTAAAAATTGTCTGGAACTATCTAACAATTCATGTTTTAAATTATATCCATTATCACCTTCACTTTCAAGACACCCAATATATGCCAGTTGTAATGATAAGACATTCATTTTAATTGAACCATATTCTTCAAACACGCTATTTACACAATATTAACGTATCAATGTTTCTTGAAATTTTTAGTATTTTTTAATGATTGCTTGGAAGAATTTACCTCCGAATCTAGTGCATTAACATTCGGACTATTTAATATTAAAAACCATCCGAAGAACTATCAATATCCACTTAAATTCATTAGCTTTTTAAGGGGATGTGCATTATCGTGTTTTCATAAAATTTTTGATAGAAGACATGATATTTTTGTTTAATTGTACTTTTCACCATATATTTCAAATGGCTTTGTGACAAGTGTCCTTATTTAGAGATAAACAGATGATCTCAGTGCTGGTTTCTATGTTACACAAGCCCAACAACCTATTTTGCCATCAAGATATAATTCATTTTTATTTGTCAGCAAACGAGATAATACTACTAAAAACATAGGTTTTTGAATAAAAAAAATTTCTAACGGATAATGTCTCAGATGGCAGCAATAAAAATTCGAATTAAGAACCATTTTTAATTTAAATGGAATTCATCATTACAATCTTTAAAAATAAAAGAATCGCTTTATATTTTTTCTAATTCATAACAAATCCGTTCCTTTTTGTTGGCCATCGTCGAATATGGCTTAACCGAATTAATCGTCCTTCCTAACTCTCCTTCTAACATCCTACTTAGTGTTCCAACAGATATTCCAGTTTCTTCTATAAGTATGCCATGTTTTTTCTTTCATTGAAACATTAGCAATTTTCTTTTAATATCTCTCTGTTTAGAGATTTCCTACCAGAATTGGCTGGCTGGTAAGATCCAAATTTTTCAGACATGTAGTTTGTTACAGGAGATCGTTTCCATATGCTTGAGACGGTTTTAAGAAAATTTTAAATTGTTCTGAAATCTGCCTTATAAAGCTATACTTACAATTATCATTCTTTTGACTATCAAATTGCGAAGTATCGACTTGCAGAGACGAATTCTGTACTTGTAACTTTACTTGATTTTTTATTTTGAAAACTTGAAGCATTATCTTTGATAATCTTACCTGGGATTGATTTTAAGGATTTAAAATATTGAATCTTTAGAAAATAAAATAGAAAAATAAAAATAAGAAAAATGATACAATGATAGAAGTTGATAAATGATTTATGATGGTGTTAATTTTATTTATCTAAACGGTTTAATTGGATCTTGCCAAGCTTAATAGATATTTTTTTGCCAATTCGGACAGTTTTTTTGGAACTGAGGGAATGGATTTCTATAATGTATTACGGTTTAATATGGAAATTATAATAATTAATTTTTCTATAGTATAAAAGTACGAATATTAATTTTAGTATGTTGTTGAAAAATAAATTCCTTTATTTGCTGGTAATGACTGCTGATTGGTCACTAGCAATTAGAAATTATTATACTCCATTTTTATTATCAGTCAAATTACCCAAATTTTTGGGACTAGCTTCGCAATTCTAAACACTAGACGTTTCGATTATATATATATATATATATATATATATATATATATATATATATATATATATATATATATATATATATATATATATATATATATATATATATATATATATATATAATATATATATATATATATATATATATATATATATATATATATTATATATATATATATATATATATTATATATATATATATATATATATAGCTGTTTTTGCTGTTTTTTTAAAAAGTCATAGAACCATAGCTAGATTTTTATTCAACTAATAGCTTATTACATTCAACTCTCCTATAACGCGACGGATACGTTTTTAGGAAACGTCGCGTTGTAAGAGACATGAACTCTATAGATAAAACGGGGTTAGGTTCCAAGTATAAAAAACTCCATTTAAATTAATAAAATGAAACTTTAATAAGTTAATATTCAAGATTTTATTAGGAAGTCTTAAATAAAATTATTATAAATTAATAAAATTTAACAAAATAATTCACGTTTTTAAAAATTAAGAACTAAATAAAAATTCAAATTTATAAAAATTAAAATATAAAAAGAAATGTTGATGCTTATTATTTATGCAAGTTCTTATTATCACTGAAACTATATTGTAATTTTTCTGTTTGGTTCTGTTCCATTCAACACTCAGACTAAACTTACGAAAAATTAATTGTTCATTGTATTTGTAGGTTCATCACTTATATCAAAACCGTCTATGTACATACTATTAAATGTTGGATAATAGAGAAAGCAGAATTAAAACAAAAGGACACCTGTTTCGACATATGCATAGAAAATATATAATAAAATTTATATAATAAAATATATAATAAAAGTACATATAATAAAATTTCTTTTCATCATAAATTTACTTTAACTGCAAAATGCACACACATTTCTGTATTTATACACTGATTTTTTAAAAACGTACATTTTTTAAAATCACGTTGTAGGAAAAAACTTGCGTTGTGAGAAAAATTGGCGTAATTTAAAAATCGCGTTGTTGCGAAAAGGCATTGTAAAAGTATCGCGTTGTAGAAGGCTTTACTGCATTACCTAAATGAAATTTTTCTTTTGGCGTGACTTATTATAATGATATTTTAGGAAAACAAGCGCATTAAGAGATTTTTGTGATAGGCGAAATCTTATCTTTGTACAGTAATGAGCGCCTACTGAGAAAACACATTCAAAATCCGTGGAAGTAGGCTTAACTGATAACAATAAATCATACATTTTTTGAAGATGTTCTGTTCGTTGAACGGTATTCTTAAAGAGAATGAATTCACTCTTGAGACAGTTAAATTCATGTACAACTGGTTTTGATATTTCATCTTTCTTCAGTAGCAAATTTAATTGATCTTGAAGTGACAAATGTTCCTCTTGAATGTTATCAACTTCTCTCTCAGACGTTTGGACATCAATGACTCGAAAAATTCGGGATGCAAGCTTTCCAGCAAAATTGAGTTTTTTTAGGTGCTATTTTTATTTTAAATAAATATTTGTAGTTATATTCGTCATTTATATTTTACGACGAGTTTGTCAGCCAGAGTGGGAAGTCCTAATATTAAAGAAATTCGTTCGAACCATAAAGAGAACTGTAGTGTAAGATTTCCTTTAAAAATTCTTTAAAAACCATGTTATGTATTCTTTTGAATTCTTCAAATTGATATATGGAAAAATTATTTGTTCGTTTTTTGTTGTGACGTAAATAAGAATTGCATTTGTTATTTGAGTTTTGCAACATATCGCAAAACACTAATTATCTGATGCTGACGTCGGACTCCATCTGTTGTGGCAGACAGTCTGCTACCTGATTTTCTCTATTTCCTATACATTGAATTGATTAATATATTCGATCAATTTCCATTAGTGATTGTAAGGTTCTTTCATCGTGTTTATATTTTTGGAGTCGATAAGCAGTTCAAACATGTTTCCATACAAATGGTGTTTGAAAGGTTTGAGAGGAATATTACTAATAGCTTTCAGTTGAAGGATGAATACTTTTGTGATATTCAGTTTCACGGAAATAAGCGCTTTTTTCCGATAATTTGTATCAGATTTCTTATTTTTGGAAGAATCTTAATCTCCATTGGGTCAGCAACAGGTTCCATTATTCGAAAGTTCACGAAACAATTGTATTTGTTTTCTTTCACTAACCTCCTGTCTTCATCAAATTTTTGATACAGCATATTCTATGGAATTGACCGAATCTTTTATAATTATAGCTGACAATATTGAATAAGGTGTTGGAGTATGAGGATCAATTGAATCCGAATGTTCTTCTGAAATCTGTGGACGGAGATTTGTAAGTAGATGAAAATGCTTTAAGTTTTTGACATTTGAGCATTCAAATGCAGCATCTACATGTTGAAGCATTGTAACTCTTATTTGAATACGACTGTTCTCACCAGCCAATTTTTTTTGCCGTCAATGTGGGAATCATCATAACTTAACATTGAACTTAACATTATCGAAAGTTAAAATCATATTCTTAGTATTTAAACAACATATTTATTGTAATTGTTATATTTATTTTAAATTAATATCGCAACAAATATATTAATCAATAATGCTTGCTACACTGGCTTGAAAATGTAGCCACCATGGATGTAAACCATCATGGATCATTATTAATGAAGTCTTCTTGTTTTACATTGCGTCTTTAACATCAATGAGGTGATAATGTAAATTGTTTCTCTATGTAAAATATTTATTTACTTCATAAGGATTATTGCTTTCTTTTCATATTCTCAATTAATTATTTTGTAAATGCTCTGTTAAATGTAGCTCGTTTCATTTGGGTTTAAATAATAATCTTAATAAAATATGGAATTTTGATAATTTTAATGCAATATTGAATTTTAAAAATAATTTTAACAAAATATTTTGTTTTTATTTGTTTATTTCTTTCTTTTAACTTTGATATAAATAACGTATTGGAATATTTAGTTGAAGATCATATTAAAATAATTTCTCCGTTTTAAATGATTGGTACACTATTTTATAATATTCTTTAATTAATAACGACCGATGCTCTGGTATCCATTTAACATGGCTCTGCATCTGTCTAAACAAAATCAAAGTTGTATTTGTTAATTTTTATTAAATTATGACTCAGAATGTCATGTCGGAGAAATTTGTAGAGCACAGCAGTCTCACTTAAAAAAGTTAGCGGGAAAACTGAGGTGCGTGTGTATGAATTGTGTGTGCGCGCTCATGTATATAATAATATGATTAATAACAAATATTATAAAAACAAGCTTTTTAAGACAACTTTTATTAATATATAACGATATTGATTACCAAAAAAATCCTGACACATAAAGTCATATACAGTTTTCATTTTCTTGCTTGTCATTTGTTTCCTTGAGATTAATTAGTTTCCATCGATTTATTGATTTTTTTAAATGTCTTTGCTAAGATATTATTATTTGAAATTTTTATTAGTTATTACCATTTAAAATATTCGAAAAAAATATTTATCATAGTAAAAATAAAAAATAATAACAGCATTAAAATCATGTTAAAAATAAAAATGTACTTCATAAAAGTGTACATCACACACACGTATATATAATATGAATGTTAAGTTTTGTACTTTTATTTTTCATTGTAAATTTATCTCACAATATTTACATAATAAATGAAATTAGTATTTCCACTTTTTATAATTTTTTGAATTATCAAAAATTATAATCAGTTCGGTATTTTTTAACTAATCTCTATGTCAACAATTAACATAAAATAAAGTCAAAATCCGATAATTATGAAAATATTAAAAATATCAGTAAATTATTTTTTCTTTTTCACCATTGATTGACTATTTTCAATTTCTTTTTCATTTTTTTCGATTATGGATCAATAAATACATATAAATAAATAAGATGAATATGTAGTAGAAACAATTTTTTATAAAATTACAAATAAGATATTTAAACAAAAGTATCCTTAGTCATAACAAATTATAAAAATTTATAATATAAAATAAAAAATATATAATAAAAATATATCAATGTTAAATCTTGTATTTTTATTTTTTAATGTAAATTTATCTCATAATATTTATATAATAAATGAAAGTGATATTTCCACTTTTTATAATTTCTTGAATTATCAAAAATTATAATCAGTTCGGTAATTTTTAACTAATCTGTCAACAATTAACATAAAGTCAAGATCCAGTAATTATTAAAATACTAAAAATATCAGTAAAATATTTTATTTTCTTCACCATTGATCGACTATTATCAATTTCTTTTTCTTCATTTTTTTCGACTATGAATAAATAAATACATATAAATAAATAAGATGAATATGTAGTAGAAACAATTTTTTCTAAAATTACAAATAAGATATTTAAACAAAAGTATCCTTAGTCATAAAAAATTATAAAAATATATAATATAAAATAAAAAATATATCAATGTTAAATCTCGTACTTTTATTTTTTAATGTAAATTTATCTCATAATATTTACATAATAAATGAAAGTGATATTTCCACTTTTTATAATTTCTTGAATTATCAAAAATTATAATCAGTTCGGTAATTTTTAACTAATCTGTCAACAATTAACATAAAGTCAAGATCCGATAATTATTAAAATATTAAAAATACCAGTAAAATATTTTATTTTCTTCACCATTGATCGACTATTTTCAATTTCTTTTTCTTCAATTTTTACGACTATGGACAAATAAATACATATAAATAAATAAGTTGAATCTGTAGTAGAAACAATATTTTTTAAATTACAAATAAGATATTTAAACAAAAATATCTTTAGTGATGTTGAGGTCTCAATATTTGAGAGGCTCAACATTACTGGTTCATATATAAATAAATAAAGATAAGCCTAATTTTAAAAGTTTATTTAATAATAAAATTTACCAATTAAAAATGTACAAGTACTTCAGGTACTTGTTTGATTGACCAATTCAATTCTTTAGATAATTCAATGCCTGTATCTATTTGTTTTTTGTTATATTGTGCGAGCTATGTGTTATTTACTGCAATTTCTTTGAAAGATGTAGAGCGTTTCTGTCTGCTCTTGGTTTTAAGTTATTCGCCGGATTTACCTTTGAATATTTGTAAAACGTAAAATTTTTGGCCGATTGGACTGATTTTTACTGGGGTATTTATATCATTTTAAAATTTAATAAATAAATAATTTTATTTCCGGCCTATACGCACGGAATAATATTATATAATTTTTAATATATATTGCAGGTGTTTTTCCTTATTATATAATATTAATTTAATACTCTAACAGATGTTTTTCTTAACTTATAGCATATTTTATTTTTTTACTCACAAATTGCGTGCATTATTTATATTAACATTATTCATGATGAAATTTATATTTCTAATAGTACTTTATTATTTGATAATATTATATTAATTATTTTTTGTAATTTATTTAACTTAATTAATTTATAATATTAATTATTTTTCTGTAATTATTAATCTACTCTTTTGTAAAAATATTTTTTTTGTAAAAAGATATATTAAATAAAAGTTAACAAACTACTCAGTAATATATACAGAATTCTATAAAATAAAAATAATTAAACTATATATAGTATATACCAATAATAGCATAAAAATAGTCACAAAATATAAAATAGTTGATAGAAATGATACACAAAGGGTATTGTTTCTGAATGGATATTGACTGGATTGCATTGGATTGATTGAATCTATCGCCTTTCCTCGGCACATACATTCACTCTTTATTTTCTGGCCCCCGTCCTGTAGTATTTATTGATGGTGAATGTGGTGATGGGTCTATCTTCATCATCCAACAGTGATAAGAATATGCATAATTTATCATCATTGCTTTACATTGAAAAGAAATTAAAATTAAGTGTTATAATTTATTAAAATTCAATATATCATTCTTTTATTCTATACATTTAAAATATGTTATTAAATATGTCAAGTTTCTAAATTAACTTATCATACACTTCTGGAAATTCTTTAATGTTTGTTACACGGTTTAAGGAAAAATAGTGTTTCTCTAATCATAGCTAACCACTTGGTAGTTAAAACTTATGTTATTCTCATACCTGTAATGCCAAAATTATATTAAAATTGTAATAGCATTGAAATAAACGTAAACATCTATCTCCACACTTGATCTTAGTTTTATCGACTATTGATTCATGATTCAACTCATCATACTGATGATAAATCACGTCAAAGGAAAATTACGATTTAAAAAATTTAATTGGCTATTAATTTAATGTTTACAATATGTCTTAATTATGATACATTATTCTATTCGATCGTTTGTAATTAGTTGCATAAGTTTCTTCAAAAAAGTCCCATAAATTATGATTCAATTTTTCCTTTTTGAGTTTTCTATAGAATTGGCTAATGACACGTTTTGTTATATAGATTATCTTCTAATTTATGGTCGTTATGATAGGTGTACGTAAGACTAATTTGATTATATATAACTTCCAGTTTAGAACTTCAAAAGAGGTGAATACCGAAACTGGTTTATGTATTTTGTTTACATTAGGGTTTCTTTTCCGGAATCTCGACCGGGCTTAAACTACTTTTGATATTCCATTAAATCTGCATTGTGTAAAAAATGTTATTTTATTTTAAGAAAAAATCTTATATTTTCTCTAATTTTCACAAATTTCTATTAATTCTATTTAAATGGGATGTTGATGTAACCAAATGATTTAGCAAATTTGTGAAATGCCACCATTATTTTCTTTTATGTGCTTTGAATGACTATTTTAGCTAGAAATTAAATTATTTAAACTGTAGAGATTCTCAACGTGTACAGATAGATGTCAATACATATAAAAAATAAAGACGTGTTTTAGAAATTATTTTAAAATAAAGATTTACCAATTATTAGAATATCGTTTCAAATTCACAATCAGAATTTATTTTCTTTTGATAAATTTTCCACTAAATAGGTGCTACAGTCTTTCCACGTAAAAAAAGCTAAGGGTTGTATTTGAAAGCGCCTAAAAAATCAAAAAAGTTGAAAGTGAAAACCGATATCTCAAATAAAACACCTAGGCATTGTTTTAGAAATTTAAATTTTGGTACGAAAAATAAATATGTATTATTTATTTAAATAAAATAAACATAAAAAATATATTCATAAAAGATAATTAATAATAATATTTTATTATTATTAATCGCATTTCACAAGACATATTAGTTTCTTAGACGCTGATCATTAAAAATATATTCAAACAAAAAAAAATTCAAACATGCATCAAAATTTTAAATTATAAAAATTTTCAATTTTTACAATTTCAAAAAACTTTGGCTGGATTATATCTACACTATTAACTTTCTCATTTATCTTGAAGCAATTTGAGTCCAAACTGATGACATTTACACTCCAATTTTCGAGAATGGAAATTGCATATATTTCAGCGCATGATCCAGTCGGTAGACCAGCCCTAAATGTGGTTTCGAAATCCGTCATAATTGTTGATGAACTTGAGGCCGAAGCACTTTGATTTCTTCAAATAAACCACAGTAAGCAATCTGTGTTTTGTTTGGTAGGTGAACATACAAGCACGGAACAATTGATCCAGTTACAAGAGCTTGTACTGTATATAATTGAAAAAACAATTGAAAAATGTTCAATCCAGAAACCAATACTCTGAATCTTTAATCAAATTTAGTGTGCGTTCTGTTCCAAAAATCAAGATTCGGTTGGGGTCATCACATCCGTTATCCTAAAGCAGAAATTTTTCTCCATCAGCCAAACTTTTGAATTCTTCTGGGATTTCAAATGTGCGGTCGACTGGAAGAGGGTGAACTGCATTCTTCTTCTGTTTAACTCTTCTGATGTTTCTCCTTATATGTCGAACTGGCATCATCTGAACAGCAGTTTGCTGGCTTAGTTACTGTAGTTTTTTTTGTTCCGGTGTTTCTTCAGTTTCCTCTGCTTTTCGTTTAATACTTGCTCGGACCTTCAAAACCTCGAAATGAACCGAATCAGCAGTATGAATATGCTCATGCAGGTAACTAACTGCTAACAGATCTTCATTGATTAAGTTAACTTTTGCCCTACATTCACTTCGACGACGCTCACATTCATAACATTGTTTGCTAAGCTTTTTTGTTATTTTTTCCTCGAGTACTCGCAACAGTTTCCAACTCCATCTTATGGGTTTTCAAAAAAAGTATTATCAAATAAATTTATCAATAAATTTTGTATAAAGATATATAAATACTATATATAAATAAAATTAGTATAAAGATAATGGGAGGAAATCCTATTTGATTGGGGGAAAAGTCCAGGGCGGAGGAGATGTTCTGATACCAGCTTTGACTATAGCTTCAGCAGCAATACTGTTTGTCCAATCAAATACCCATTTCGAAAACGATACTATAATTTGGTACTTTCATAAGAATCATGTGGTCCATAAGAATCCATTATCAATAGAACTGGCTCACAAAGCAAATTAGTTTTCGGTCTATTCATAATAACATTAGACATAATTATTTAATATGTCGCCGCTCCACATTCCACTGTTATTTACATCAACAAAACAACCACTGAACTTTAGGATTTTGTTTAATTTGGAAAATAGCAAATGTGGTTTTAAAACTTTTCCATTGACCGTGATCGTAAAGGTAACAGTATATCTTTTATAGGAGCTACCTGCTCTGCCACATTTCGTATTCTTTTATTGTTTATGGACATTTTGGTTCAGGTTCCAAATATTTCGGTATTTGATCAATGTTTAAAATGTTTTGCAGTTCAACTTTTATATCATATATAATTTTTTGCATTCTGTATATAAATTCGCTAGCAACTTTATCGGAATCCTCCGGTATGCTTCGAAATGTTGTTTGTCGTCTCGAAACTAATTTTCAGCGTGTTCTAAATTTATCAAGCCAGTCACTTGATGCTTTAAATTTTTTATAATTTTCCAAATTATAATTTTGTTTTATATGAAGCGCCATTTTTTTAATATATTTATTTTTGACGCGGATACCTTTCTCATTTCTATCATTGATGCATTTGATCAGGTCATTTTCTAGTTTGCCAAATTCTTTATTTCGACCACCACTTGGCAATCGCCTTGCGACTCGTGTAGACATTTCTGGATTTGACAATGTCTTAAAAATTCCCACTTGATCTTTTACCCAGTCGCAAACTGTTGATGTTGTCAACCCATATTTTTTTACTTAAAGCATCAAAACCATATCTGGTTTATATTCTTTAATCACTTGCATTTTAATATTTTATGAATACGACTTCTTTTCCCACTCATATTTATGGTCCCAACAAATATTAGAAATGATACATATTTCATAACTTTTTATAATATTTACACATCGAACATAATTTTATACTGTTTTGTAAGATTCAAAGTATAATGGAATAGTTTTATTTTTTAAAACCTCGAGAGGTTACTAATTTTCGAATAAATAAAATTTTTTTGAATTTGATTGGCTTGTTCGGATATAACGCCCTAGGAAGATTGCAGTTATAGACTGTGTGGATGTGATGTATGCGTGTTTTAGTTTGTGTAAACCTTTTTCGACGTTCTTTTGAATTTCTTGTTTATATACCTTTTGTTCAAAGGTAAAATATGTGTTTTCGAGGATGAGTAAAAAGTTTCTTCTCGGTATTCATTTCCTTTATTAAAAAGTTGCCTTTGCTTAATTTTTTTCTCAACATATACAAGAATCTATTTTTCACAATGCACGATATTGCGAAAGATGGAAAGGATAAATTTGGAATTAATAAATCGAGTCCTTTCTGTCTTGAGTTGTGTTAAATTTCATGGAATGCTTCAAAATATTAGCAACAACTTCATCCGCCCAGTTATTTGAAAATACATATCTACTTCAATCATTTACATAATATGAATTATACCGCGTTCAAAATTTTTTTGCAATCTTCGATAAGGAAATTTCAGAAATTTCCATATCAATTACAATTTATAATTGCCGATCGGTCAAGGTATACACATCTTCCTCGATTTATCAAAACTAGCTTTGTAATTTTCATTCTCGTCAATTCTGAAATCGTACAATTATTATTATTATTATTATTATTATTATTATTATTATTATTATTATTATTATTATTATTATTATTATTATTATTATTATTATTATTATTATTATTATTATTATTATTATTATTATTATTATTATTATTATTATTATTATTATTATTATTATTATTATTATTATTATTATTATTATTTTTAAAGAATACAATTCGATTTATTATTTCCAAAGGTACAGATAAATTGTTTAACAAATTTTGATCATTTTTTAATCTGATGAAAGGACCTTAAAGCTTATTGATATTCCATAACCACTTTTTGACTTTTTCTTAGTCCATACAGGTTTATATAAAAAATCAGAAGTCTTTTTCAAAAGTTTATTTAATCCAAAATTTCTGTCTAAACAATTCTATATTATTTAACCCTACACTGCATGACTTTTTATATTGTTGTCTAAGTACTTTGTACACTTTCACTTAAACTGTAAGACGTTTTAAAAATTGATTTGGTAATACAAAACTATTGAGAATTACATTACGGGTATTATATTGCAAATATAGCCAATACAATGTAATATGAGAGAACATTTACCGAGAACAAGAGCGAGACAGTTTTTATTCTAATAAGATAATTGTGTATCACCAGTGATACAATATGCAGTGTAGGGTTAAACAAATATTTTCGTTCTTATAACAAATCGATATTTTCAAATTCAAATATTTTCTAAAAATGTTAGTTTTAAAATTTTTATTTCTACAAATTATTTTATAATTTCAATGAATTTATAAAATTCGAAAATTAAGATTTATCTTAAGGACGTACCTATCTCACAATTAACATTTCCTTTTCTGCTTCCCGTTGCCAGCAAATTTGCTCAGCTCTGTAAATAAAATATTACTGATATGTAAGGTCATACTGAGGACAATATCGAAGCAATGTCTATGGAAAATGGGAATGATCCGTTGTTAGAAAACCACATGATTATTGAAACTAGTGTTGATTCTGGATATGAGCAGACTAGTGAGCTTCGTTACCAGGACACACACACCCTGCTTAACACTTATCACATTTTCTAGACGGCTGATAGAAGGTCTTACGTCTTTCGAGTTTTGACTTCTGGGAACTATCAAGATTATTAGTATAAAGATTGTATGAAAGTAACGGAATTCAAATTATACAAATGAAACGACTGAAGAGAAAACTACTAATTATATTAATTACACAAAAATATAATATTCATGGTCGAAGTTTTTTCGCTGTATCGTCAAGAGACGAATTAGGCATCATCGAGGCGATTGTTCAAAATGTACAGGACTTCGTTTTAGAGGCCTTTGCCGGCACCGGAGATCGGGTGGCCACCAAACTTAGATCGATGAACGACGGTAGGTCCATAAAGGATATAGGAAGAAGTGGATGTAGAAGAAAAGGAGGAGTAACGATATGAATTTGTCGCTCGACAACTTAAACACACTGAGGGGAGTGGGTTCCGTTTCCGTCAGAGGATGAGCAGGAATGACGCTGGCTATTTTGACTAATGGTAGACTTAGAATTCTCAGATGCAGCTGTTGGTTACTTAAGGAGGATAATTTCGTGAAGATGATTAGTTGAGCACAGGTAATGTTGATGGTTCTCCTTTAACTCCAGTTCACGAGGGAATTTCTCCTTCGGCTAACAGGGCGTCTTCTGGGAAAGTAGGAATGTTAAATGAGACGACTCGGTAGGCCATTGACTGTACCGGCGATTCCTTATTGGGAATTTGGGCGCTCAATGCTTGTGCAGCAAATAGCGAGGCCTTTAAAGCCGCAATCTCATCCCGCCGTTTCTGGTTTCGCTCAGCGCGAGACGGGCGTTTCCGTTTCTTCGGATTCGCACTTGTTGACTCTACTTGTCGATTTCATTAGTTACTAATGTCAACGGACATTGACTATTCGACGTTCCTAGCAGGACCGGCGCGATAATTGGTGGGAATTCTGACCCGTGTCCTGCACAATTAGTTAAAGGTAAGTTCTGTTCATCCGCGCGATGATGCAACGGGAAAACGTTAGTCCCGTCTTTAATCGGATATTCCCTCACTATCCGTCTCAACTCCGACTCGAAGTATACTTGATGCAATGCCTCAAATTGGGCTTTGATCGTCAGTCGTAACACATTGTTGGTGGGCTCTGCTTTCACCCACGCCGGGGCATCGGGCTCTGGGCCACTTCGGATGACCGGTCCATAATTGTCCAAGTCCAGCCCCCGGTTCCAATCATGAATCCGATACCAGATGTACCGGGTCCGGAGCCGTGTTATCATCTGCCGGTATTCTGCTTCGTCGGATCCACTTGATTGAGACATTCTATCAAATAAACCCAATTAAAGGCAGTAATGTTCTCAATTCTCTGGTAGATTCAAAACCTCATCCGCCACAGCCCCTCCTTTCAACTAAGTGGCAAGATGGTGAGTGGGTCACTCGTGGATCGTCCTATTGTAATTGCAGGGGAATACGATTTCGAAATCTTTTCAAAATTAGGCATACCAGGAATTTAATTAGAAAACAAATTTCTACCTCTACCTCAGCAAAAAGGAAATTTCGGATGTTAATCTGGTGGGTAATCTATAAATTTTTGTCCTAAAAATTCCCCATTACTACTAAATCGTTATCACAAATATTCTACCAAAATTATAATTTCGAGAAACGTAACTTTATCTGTTGGTATTAATCCCCGAAAATTCAGCCTCTAATTTCTATTTTGTAATATTTTTAATATAATCATGCTTTATTTCCCATAATTCAAATTTAATTAAAATGATTTGTTTATTCGTAAAAATTGTTATCAACATTACGATTTGGGTTTTTAATTTTTATATTAAATTTTATATTATAATTTCGATATATTAATTAATACTGAATCAACCAGCCCCGTCGGTGCTGGGTGAGCTGTTGGAACCTTAGTTTCCCACCTCATCCTCACTTAGACTGGGTTGTCATATTCAGTGGAATCATTATATTTAGGTACATTTTAGGTCGTTTGGTCCTTTTTTCAGCTGATTTACTGATGCCAATTTATGATATCTTGAATGCTTATACCTTGAATGATTGGGTATATGATTCTGGTTTTATAAGGTAAGCTAAACTATTTTTATTTAAAAAAAATATCTACATGACTGATTTATGGATTCAACGAATTAATGTAATTCTGATGATGATGGTGAGTCGGGGCTAAGTCCCAGTTCCTAATTTTAGATAGGTTCAAGTCAAATGCCTTATAACTCTGCAGGACTATTTGTACTTTATATCTCAACGATCTCAATCCATCTTTAGTGTATATGACCATATAAAGTTTACATTCTACAATCCAGATACCTATATCATTGACATATCCTATTTAATATAAATAAGGATGTCTAATTAATTATAATCTATACTTTTATGGTTGGAGTTCATATGCCATCATCCCCAGTTCATAATTTAGAATTAATCGATAGAAACATATATACACATACATATATACATATATACATATTTTATATGTACTATTTATAAATTATATTTTCATCATCCCAATTTATATATAATCATTATAGTTTATAGTTTTGTAGTTAGAATTAACTTACCCTCACTTATAATTCGTCTCGTTGTGACTGAAATACATATCTAATTTGTATATCTTATTTATAGTTTATATATAATTATTGATACTTTATATTTTTAACTCAAAATACGTTTATAATTTATATTTTAGATTATAATTTATATTTTCATAATCCACTTATAGGTATAACCATTTATAGTTTCTAATTTTACGGTCATAATACATTTATAATTTATATCTTATATTTATAATTTATGTTTTTATAACTAGGAATTATATATCCCCATTTAGACTTTATACTTTAAAGCCATAATTTATAATTTATATATTATATTTATAATTTATATTTTATTACTCCAATTTTAGATATAACTGTTTATACTTTATAATTTCAAAATCTTCATATACTTATAATCTTTCGTCTGGTATTTATAATTTAGATTTTTACAACTAGGAATCATACATCACTGTTTATACTTTATATTTTTGGAGTCATCATCCATTTATAATTTGTATATTATGTTTATAATTTATATTTTGTAATTAGGATTTATATATATAACTATTTGTACCTGATAGTTTTAAATTATAATACATTCATAATTCACATTTTATGTTTATGATTTATATTTTATTGTCAAATGTTAAATATATATTTATACTTTCTAATTTTAACGTCAACAATACATTTATAATTTATATACTGTGGTTATAGTTTATATCTTTATGATCAAATTTGAGGTATAACTATTTGTACGTTATATTTTTAAAGTCAAAATACATTTGTAATTTATATTTTATATTTATAATTTATCTTTTCATAACCAAATTTTAGATATAGCTATTTATACTTTATATCTACAAAGTCGAAAATACATTTATAAGTTATATTTTATATTTATAACGTCAAAATACCTTTACAATTCATATTTCACATTTATAATTTGGATTTGCATAATCCAATTTTTGCTGGAACTATTTATACTCGATACTCTTGAAATCAAAATGCATTTATATGATGTCGGTAATTTATACTTTCATAATCAAGACTTAGATATAATTATTTATCCTTTATATTCCTAAAGACAAAATACATTTATAATTTATGGTTTATAATTGGGGAAGGTTAAATTTAGGCTACCCATTTACAGGTTAGATTTATTAGTTACATAATTAGTTAGATGGCCTACTCAAGTTATAGATTAAGTCCTACCTATGCGCGTGCCGATTATCTTTATGAATATCAGTTCAATTACTTTAAGCACGAAAAAAAAATTTTATTCACATAGTTACAGAAGTCTAAATTCGGCCAACGCATAAGTATGACTGAGCCTTTTTTAATGATATTCAACTGGCTACAATACTAGATAGTAAAATGATGTTTAGTTTAGGTCTGAGTTCTACTCAATTATGACCTTAGTGTAAGACTATTGTATGAGATTTTTAATGTTGAGTTTAATTGTATACTGCATTCGAACTCGGGAAGAATGCTTGCTTACACGGCCCCACTGTGACCGCTACGACAAGCCCTACTGTAGTATTGAGTCGAAACATATCACTGTCGACCGATAATAAATAGTTGGAGCCATAGCGGAGGGGTTTTATCGACACAACTCCATGGCAGAACCATGAAGTGGCCGACCTCCGATGACCGAACAAAAAAAATATATTAATAATAGTGCACGTCTGCATGTTTCATTTTAGAAAAAATTCATTACCATCAAATGTAGGACTAAATAGAGACGCACTAAGACGCCGCTGATCAGTCGTATTTAAATAAGAAAAAAAATAAAAATAGGTCTTAAGGATATTCTAATTAAAAACGGTTTACATTGAAATAATTACATACGTGATTAATCATAGATAAAAATATATCAATCAAAAATACCTACTATTAATTTTTCGGCAAAATTTTCGTCAACAAAAATATTGGCATAAAAGTGATTGATTGTGACTGAAACGTGTCAGTATATATACCTATTTTGTACACGTGTATGTATTGATGCATTAAAACAAACTCGAATTATTTTTATTCCAGAATTTTCTATTTCGCGATTTTGATATTTTTAATGGCAATTTTTGTGCCATAATTTTTGTTTTTATTTTTAAATTTTTATTTTTTAATTATTTTTCGTTAATTTCACGTCCATGATGGATTTGGAACGGTTCCAGAACATTCTATATTACTTTTAATTTAATTTTTATTTTAACTGATGTTTTATGAATTTCTTTTTT